>JABSTL010000098.1:0-19879 GCA_013759095.1 Fusarium sp. NRRL 29148
CTATTATATATATAGTAGCTAATACCTTACTCCTTATAGGGGTTAAATCAGTTACCTGGTAAGAGAGGGGGGCACTATCTGCCCTGAAGAAAATGAAGAAGTTTGAGGTAGCTGGAGCGCTAATCCGGGAAAACCGTGTCCTAAAGATACTGCAGGTAGAAGCGGCACCTCCCGATGACAGGATGGAACAAATAAGGACGAAACGGCCCCAAACTCAAACAGAAGTTTGGCCATATTGACATCGCCATTCTTAGACACAAGCATAAGCGGTGAGCCCCCTTCGTATAAATGGTCTGTTGCTAGACTGTCAGGCCCATTCAGAAGAATGAATTCTAATATTTCAGAATTGCCGGCGAAAGCACATGCGTGGTGTACTACATTACCACCCTCAATACATCTGATACTGGCATCAGCTCCTTGCTCCAGTAAATACTCGTAGCATTTGGTATTCCCCTCTATTGCAGCAAAATGTAGCGGCGTTAAGCCATTATTATCCTGTGGTGACAAGTGGATGTTCGCCTCGACCAAAATCCAGATAATGTCTTCGAAGCCTCGAAAGGCGGCTACGTGAAGGCATGTCCATCTCTCGTCGTCTGTTATACTCAAGTCAGCACCATGTCGAATAAGCATTTTTACTGATTCTGCGGAGCCGGAAATGCATGTTGCAAAGATCGGTGAGCGCCCCAGGGCACCAATCTCATTGACGTCTGCATTTTGGATGATATGAGCTCCTATTTTTGCCGATCCTAAATAGAGTACATATTCAAAAGGGCGAAGCTGTGGCGGAAATAACAACCTCGAATCCGAGCTTGAGTGCCTTTCATCCGCAAGGTATTTCGCGAACGACTCGAAGCAAACATTGTTACTTTTCAAAAAAGCTTTCAAAAGATCTTTGAGTGATGGATCCATGAAGCCCAATCTGGCGTGCTGCTCCCAGAGGTACGCGGCATAGGCAAGGAAGAATTTCGGATAACGATCAGGGTAATAGCGCTCTTCCCAGACTTGCGGCAAGTTTAGATACTGAACGCATGCCCTTGCTATGGCTGTATGATGTATCATTTCGCGATCCATGTGTATGATGTCCCTTCGTTGCATCCAGATAGGAGCTGGCAGATGTGCAATAAGGTATTGGCGAACGGAGAAATTTGGTATGTGAAGTGTCCGCCATCCAGGAGATGAAACCTCTTTATCATCGTGTACTTCCACGAGGGGACCACAGAGTCCTAGTATCTCGCCTGCAACATACTCGTCGTCGATATTCTCGGGGTAGTCATCAGGGTCGAGCTCTTCAAAGAGATCTATTAAGGCAGCTTCGACGACTGCATGAATACGAATAGGACCGAATGTGCATGCAGTCCAACGTAGAAGAGCGAAGGTTCGATCACGGTCCTGATCCGACATGTTCATGATCCTACTCCAGTTTTGGTCATAAAGGCGATCAAGACCGGAAGGTGTAGTCTCCACCACTTCATGAAGTCGCTTCTTGCTCATTGTGTTTCGCAAAGACTGCTCTTGTATCTTGATCCACAGAAACTGTTCTTGGCATCTTTCCGTCATTGCCTCCGAGATAGCTAACTGGAGATCCTGACTCTTATTAGATAGCTTTTTATTAACCACGGACCGGGAAAAGGCTGCTGTATCAGCCCCAATATCATCCATACGGATTCTGTATTCCGTCAAGTTCTCTTTACTCTCTTTGAGGGCTTGTCTGATTTCTGGCTGGTCTCGACTACGAGCAGAAGTCTGGCGTTGGTGCTTGCAATGGCACCCATGCTGTGCTCTC
The DNA here is from genome assembly GCA_013759095.1 of Fusarium sp. NRRL 29148. Taxonomy (NCBI): domain Eukaryota; kingdom Fungi; phylum Ascomycota; class Sordariomycetes; order Hypocreales; family Nectriaceae; genus Fusarium; species Fusarium sp. NRRL 29148. The sequence goes on from JABSTL010000098.1 coordinate 1,784, forward strand.
CAGTCCTCCATACGTTTGGCTCTTATCCTCTGGCGGAATCAGGTTATAAAACTGCTGTGCCAGCTTCTCGAAGATGTCGATCTGCTCTGTGCGATTCTCTTTACCGCCAAGGGCCCATTTCAATCGCTTGCCTCTTGGCTGCGACAGGCCTCCGAAATGTCCAGTCTGCAATCGGGGTCCAGTGCGAGTTCTTCGAAGGATTGACTCGTCACATATCGTATTGGCTATGATTTCCACAATGTTCTCGATCAAATTCCCCTTCTCTTTGTCGTCGAGTCCACGATGGTGGTCTGGATGAAGCCGCCCATTGGAAATGCCTACACTGACTCCCCACTATTCAAATCGGGCTCTAGCTGCTCGAAATCGCGTATCCAACATATGGGTTTCGGAATAATCGACTCGCGGTAAGTTTGAAAGCGGGAAAGTGAGTCCAGACAGACGCTGAATAGGCCAGCGAGCCCGACAACACCAACGGCGAGGCCGGTCACGTCCATTTTGTTGATGTTGTGTAGGTATATAAAGAAGGGAATAGAGGGCAATGTGCGTACGATTATGATTCTCATGTAATCAGCCACTTATGCATCAAGACCTAACAGGGCTCTCAGCGAGGCTTCCAGGTCGCATGCTGGGCCGCTACAAGGCAGACTGCGAGACGCCCATGGCCAACGGCCAATTGGAAGCAGAGTAGTTGCATGGCATTTGGCAAATTATGCTAGTAAAGTAAATACCCAATTATCGATATTTACGGCTGAAAATAGAAATAACACTGCAACTAAATCTTCCCCTCCAACTCCCAGCGCGTTCTCCAATCTGTACAGAGCAAGCATTTTTACAATGTCTGATCCGCTTTCTGTAACAGCGAGTATCGTCGGTGTTGTGGGCGCACTGTTACACGGCTCTAAGCGACTCTACGAATTTATCGACTCCCTTCAAAATGCCCCAAAGGACATCGCCGCGATATCAACTGATTTGAGGGCCTTGTATGCGATTCTAGCCCATATCACAAATTCCCAGGATAGGCTGGCCAGTCACCTCGAGCTCTGTACGAGCTTAAAAGCGCCCTTGGAGAATTGCTTGAACATATTCGACGAGTTCACGGCCCTGCTACAAGGTTTCACCCAGACCTCAAGAGATGGGACCATCCAAGTTCGAGTTTGGAAGCAAATGACTTGGGCATTCAAAGACAAGGAGATACAGCTTTTTAGGGACACGATTACGACATATAAAGTATCATTAGATATGGCGTTGAGTGCCATGACATTGTAAGTGCGCAGTGGCATCCGTGGTTACCTTTTTGTCTGACTTCCACGTCCTTAGTTCTACCATTGCATCATTGAATGAACATACCAAAAGATTCGAGGAAGACTTCAAAAAGGAGTTCAAGGACATCAAGTCAAGATTGGAAGCTTTGGACAACGACCGTGTGGAATTGGCTAGCCTGGCAGGGTGTAAAGGCTCCGAATGGTATGGAACAGAGACCAATTTTGCAATGAACCGTTTCCTCGAGTATACCGAGTCACTCTGTGACTCACCTCCAGCTTCATTCCCTGGATCCCCGAGTCAACATTTGTTCGAAGACTACGATGAGCTTGATACTCAGGAAGCATTACCAGACACATCATCACGCCAACTCAACAACATCAAAAAGATCCTGTCAGCTACTAGAAAGAAATTGTCGGCATTATGTAGTGAGACAGACCCTCCTCCACTTAATATCTATTCATGCAACCCTGAGTTATCGAGGGTTCAAGAAAGGATGCCAACATGGACGGAAGATTTGTTGCTCGGACCAGCAGATCCATTTGTTGATTCAGATCCTGGGAGTCCTTCCAACAGCCAACCTGGCTCGAAGACGCCGGATCAAGCCACGGATCAAGAGAATGACGGAGACCAACTGCCTACGCACACGGCTTCTTCTCCGGAACCCTCCCCCGAGTCCTTACATCACAAGTCCAGGGCCCAAATATCGACTGCCTCTGCTGGTCTAACAGCAGCTGGATTGAAAGACACCTCTAGCCCAAGTGGGTTCGACCCCTTCAAAGTGCTTTTGCGGGTTATTACTCGGAAGGATCCGCAGTTCAATATCGGCCAAATCGACATGTCATGTTCCTTTGTCGTCTGTGACATTACTCTTGAAGACTGCCCCATAGTCTATGTCTCTGACAACTTTCAAACTCTCACGGGGTATAGCCGACATGAGGTTACTGGTAAAAATTGTCGGTTTTTACAATCGCCAGATGGGAAGGTTGAGAGAGGCTGGCCTAGGCCATTCGTGGATAGTGGTAATGTGCATAACCTCAAGAAGAATATACAGGAGAGACGAGAAATCCAGATGAACATCATCAACTATCGTAACGGAGGTAAGCCCTTCTTGAACTACCTCACTATTATCCCTATACCCTGGGATACGAAAGAGATTCGGTACTATGTCGGCTTTCAGATAGACCTGGTCGAATGTCCCGATGTTTTAACGTTGGGATATGCAAAGACACAATTATACTGATTATCGTGGTTTACCTTGTAATTAAACCTCCTGCTTACCTACCATCTTGGATTCCAGCTTGTCTATCCTCCTTAACCTCACCGCATGACACAAGTTCCACATGAATACATAACCCATTACCCCGGCTACCAGCACTGCAACCGCCGCGATCGGTCCAACGATAGCCAACACAGTAAAGCACATAGACGCGCTCTGGAATGCATCGCTCTCTTGCAACATCGTCGTGGCCAGTCCGACCTGCATCGCCGCTAAGATGAGCGCAAAATACACCGTCGCCACCGTGATTGGCGCCACCATCTGCTTGAAGAAATGGCGGTAGCTAGAGTATGGGTTCAGGTATCCATTAACAAATGCGTGTACACCACCAGTGTGAGAACGGAACCGCCATATCCATTGGATTCGGGGAAGCCGAAGGTTGCCGTATCTAAAACGTGGATTGACATCGAGATCTGATGCTTCAAGATGGTCGGCGAAAGAAGAGACGAAGGCTGTCCAGCGCTCCCAGGTGATGGATTCTGAAAGTATGCCCTCTGCCTGTGCAACCTTCCAGTCGGACCTGTCCTGGATCAACCATGTATAGGATTGGACCATACCAGCAGCAGTCGCCCACAAGCTATCATCGCCGCAGCACAGATAACGCTCCCAAAATTCAAACGACAACAAGTAATCCGGACATGGCTTTACAAAGAGCCGATAATCGTCCCAAAGCAGGTGAAGATCTGCCTGCTCAGCACAAACAATCTTTCGGCCGTACAGGAGATGTTGATGTAGAGGTCGTCCGGGCATCGGCTTCCCGACCATCCAAAGATGATTATGGATTTCATTCAGCCTGGAGACATCCAGCTCGACTTTTAGGTATGTTTCAACACCGTAATCGAAACTGAGTCGATGAAGCTCCCCTTTCTTCGTGTAAACGGCGGGCAGAACAAGAGTGCCCTGTTCGGACTGCTTAATTGTACTTGTGTCGCTGGGAATGTGAAACAATGATACGGATTCATCGAATGGGACTGGTCTAACCGTACTCAGGGTTTGTTGTCGAGATATTTTGTGCATTGTCAACCGATGAGGAGTATTACTGCTTCGTATGCTTCGCATTGATTGTACGAAAAATCAGGCAGAATAAGCGTGTGACGGACTAGTCATAAGACGTTAATGCAGCTGCTGATAGCTGACGTCACAGTAGGCCTTGCTGCGAGAGGTTGAGGCAGCCACACTACAACGAGTATTGGAAGAAGGGAAGCAGTTGCTGAATCCTGCTTGTCGCATGCTTAAGTGAGAAACCAAATACTTCGTCTTGGTGGTAATGATGAAGGAACATAACGTCATTATGCAGTTCACAAGTCATTCCGACCACCTGTCTAGTTGGCGTTATGCTGGAACAGGGGTTTGATAAGCACTTGGGCTACGGGATAGCTAGAACCGGTCACACCGTCCGCTGATCTGCCAGCTGTGCCGCAATGACAAGTGTAAGCGTGGTATACAATGCACCCCTACTACCTCAATGGCGTAGCTACGTGGGCGCACCAGGCAGTAAATATCCATTCTTATGCCCGTAACGAACTTTTTATATGATTCAGTTCTCGATACGCGGCATCGCTATCCATGATGACTGTCATACAGACTCTCGAGGCCAAGGCCCTTGCCAAAGACGAGGCGCACAGGAAAAAACTCGAGGAAGAGGTCGAGCGACGCAGGGCGCAGGAGCAGGATAGAAGCAGAGGCGAAAATGTGTGGTTCTCTCGTCGGATCAAGGACGGCCATTTATATCACTGGGCGCTGTTTGTGTACGGCAAGAAATACGAGCTGAGGCTCCCCTCGCGACAAAAGTACAAGAACCTGCCAAAGGGACATCTCGTAGGGTCTCTGGTGCCGTCGATTGACTACGAGAGCAAGATTGCGCCGTGGTCTATGCAAGATGAGATGATGCGGCTTCGACAGGAGAGCCTTGATAGTGAAGGCAAGCCATATGCGCAGGACTATTATATTTGCCAGATAGGCTGGACCAAACTATCAGAGAAGAGAGTTGATGAGGAATGTGAGGCCGCTCATAAATCCTTTGGGGTATACGTCCTCGGCTTCAACGACTGTCAGAGTTTCTTGCGGCAATTTGCGAAGCGCATCATCAAACAGCCTGAGGACTGTGCCCTAGACTTCCCATGGTTCCAAAGGAATATACAGACGCCATACCACGAGTTACAGCTTATTCCTGCGGATGAAAATATCAAGGCTTTTCAGTTTTACATGCAAACAGCCTTGTACGGTACTGCGGGCGCGACAGTCGGGGTAGCCGGAGCGACGTATGAGCATCAGTATCAACCGCAAGAGCCAATGGTGAAGTCAAATGGCAACAAAGAGGGCTCGAAGAAGGACGATGATGATGATGGATGCTGCGATTGTGATGGCTGTGGTTGCTAAACATTGTTCGGGGGGGATTATTATGGTGGAGTTGACGATGTTATCGTGCTGTTACTGAAGTTTTTAAGCATCCTCAAGGTTGTTACCAGAAAGCGGCCATAGTTATTAGTATATACCCTGGCCAGAAAGTATCCGACCAAAGGACAAAAGGTATGTTAGGTTTAAGTCGCTATATACAACATCACCCTCTACCGCGTTGCGATATATCCGCCTCTAACGGGACTGGCGATAAGTGACCACGGGGATACACCAGGCTGAAGATATTGAATTGCACTATATTCCAGAAAGTGGGACAACAACATGGTCATTAAACGCCAAAGCTGGATGCCAGTCCTCCTGATTCTTGCTGACCCTCGCACCACTCTTGAGACACCAGCTCACTACATTGGTGTACGCAGTACCAACCCTGAATGCAAATTGCGTGTCTGCAACTTGAGTCGCCCACTCCTGTACCTGGCTCGCTTCTTCCTTTCCGAATCTATTGCCTTTAGCATATGGGCAGATATCCTTGAGCGGTTGCCAGAACGCAATCTCTATCAATACGAGTCCAAAGGAGTAAATGTCGTACTGTGTCATGTATCTCTTTGCCTCGCTGCCGATATAATCAGGATGTCTATAAAGGCTTCGCTCAACCTGTGCTGGTGTCTTGGCGGCATCGATGTTGGACTCTTCGGTATCTTGACGAGAAAATTCGAAGCCAACAACAGAAGGTCGTAGCAGATCAGTACGAGGACCAAAATACACGATACTGTGACTGCTGATAGCCTTGTGAACCCAGCCACTACTAAACAGCTCCGAGTAGGCTGATGCGAGGGAGAAGGCGATTTTCATCCGGACTTCTAGGGGAGCCAGATGGAAGGATTGACGGCCTAACCGCTCGTGAAGAGTTATGACTCGAAGGTTAAGGTTAGATGATATGAATGAGGGTACCTCATATACGACCCACCAGCATTTATTAACTTCATCTTCGGCAAAGCCGATTGCTTTTAAGATGCAGTCACTTCTGCCTGGACGGAGCATCGCAACGAGTCGGCTAAGTCGCATTTGTAACTTGGAGCGATTGGCCATGGAGCGTTCATCATCCCATGACTTCTTCTCGAACATAACAAGTTCACCAGTAGTCTTACTCGTCGTAATGAATCTGTCCTTATCCAGAGTTCCCGAGCGCATAGCGAAATCACTCATGTTTAGCTGGGGGTTGCCTCGGAGGAAGTTTGTTGTACTCGGAGCAGCAGCAACTGACTTCCTGTCCACCAGTCCTCGGAGTGATGCTTCCATCGCCGGACTTCCCTCCAGGGCATTTCGTAGGAGTGAGACAGTGTCTTCGTCGTCTGCCTTTCCGACGATTATGATGTTGACTCTTGTCCAGTCTTGTTTGTACTGAAGACTCTGGCGCTCTGGCAGGAGTTGATTCAGTTTGTTCGTATACCTTTCCAGCTCAGTCACGCAGTCGCGAAACTTGGACTTATTACCCAATGCCCATCGTAGCCGAGCTGGTAGATTAACCTTGAACGTCCCAACCGGGAAGAACGCCTTCTGTTCTTTCGAGATCAGTGACGGCGCCCCATCCTCCACCTGATTGCCAGAAAGTGCCAGACCCTGCTTATGAAGTTCATCGTTCCACTTGTACGCTAGTTCCTTCTGCCGCTTGCCTACATCCTCCACAGACGTCGACACGATGCCAAACTTGGCTTGTAATTTATTCAAGTCCTGAAAAAGTGCACTGATGCAGTCAAGTGCGTTTCGTATCTCCGGGAAGATCGGATGTAGAGCCTCGATGAGTCTGCCTTGCTCTAACCCCGCACTTCGACCCCAGCACTGCAGACGGAACTGCTCGAGCTTCAGCTGCACAAATAGCTCCTCGCACTCTTTGGGAAAGTGAATCGCTGTGAGGACTAGATCTACAGCTCGTTTGGCGCCTTCGTATGTGATTTGCGTGAGGGCGATGATCGATCCTGGGTCAAGCATTGTAGTTAGCTATCCTTTGGTGTCGTGGCTGGGCTAATGGTGTGAGCTAGCTGGGATGAGGATGGTTGGTTGGCTGACTTCTGGTGTTGTCGGCCCGTTAGATCCGATATGTTTGACGTTTGCTCAATCGATCTCAAGTTACACGAGGTAATTTTATTCGAGTCATAATCAGTGCAGCCTGATTTCAAGCTCTTACGTGGCAGATGCATCAAGAAGGCCTAGAACTGAATGGACTGGGCTGAGCTGAACTTGGGTGGCTTAGGGTAGCCAATCACAATCACCATCGCCGTTATCATACTATGCAGGCGCAGCGTCCGAGACATAACGGTCCCGAGGCAGATTTCATCCTGGACTTCGCTCCTTTGGCATCCTGAACTTTTCACCACGTTAAACGCTCAGCATGGAGACGATTATAGACCCCTTCAGCCAGATTCTATGGCAGGACCCTTCAATACTACCGACAGAGAGTGTACAACTTCAGCCAGTTGAGGAACAAGTCAGAGAGCAGCTTAATCGGAATGAAAACAGGTTTCCCACCTTCCTAGCCCATGTCTCATCCTTGGAAAAGAAAGGACGCAACACTGAAACTGTTTTTATCGACGAGTACATCCAAGGCTTCACTGAGCGATCATTCATCGATCGCGGGGCAACTTTCTCGGTGGAACGAGCCATCGCAATCCCGAACCCTCAAACAATCAACTCTGCGCCTGCAGTCATCCGCCAAAAGCGTGTTGTGGCCTTGAAAACAGTTCGGATCCAGTCTCAATCTGATGATCTACCCAAAGCAGGCTGGGATCATGTGCTGCTCGAAATTCGCGCTCTTCTCCACGAGACCCTTCGCTACCATCCTAATATCGTGCGGCTTGTGGGCTTGTGCTGGGGACCCAACGGAGCGTCCGGAAGCGTTTATCCTCAACTTGTTATCGAGCATGCGGAACATGGAACGTTAGAGGATCTTCAGAGTAACTCGAAATCACCACTTCCATTCGCTGTTAAGCAAAAATTGCTGTATGATGCGGGGAAAGGTCTCTCGATTATTCACGCTTGTAGCATTATTCACGGTGACATCAAGCGCCAGAACGTACTGATCTTCGCAGATAAATCCAGTCAAGGGGCTTATGTAGCTAAACTGGCTGACTTTGGAGGCGCTGTCTATGGTTCTGAGAAGCATGACTCTTATCGCTTCATCTGCAAGACCCCGAGATACGCGGCGCCGGAAACCGACGGCATAGTTACCGCCGAGGCCGCGAAGCTTTGCGACGTCTATTCATTTGGGCTACTCGTCTGTGAGACATTTGCAGATGGGCATTTAGTTAATCTCCATTATGAGTTTAGTCCTCGGCGAGAGGCGACGGGTTCATCCGTGACGCTCGCTCAATTGAAGCGGTCGGGACGGCTTTTACACAGAGCTACGTCTATGATCCAGGATTACTTTGATATGCGCGAGATTAATCAGGATTTTACGGAAATGGTGCTGTATGTCCTCGAACAGACGATCCAAAAGAACCTGGCAGATAGGTCTTTGGCCAAGGCACAAGCTGCTCTGAGAGGTGTCCCGTATGTGAGACTCCCCCGTATCGACCAAAGTGCAACCCGGCTGATCTCTTGCTGCCCTAGTGTTTCGGAAATTGACCACTACTTGAGTAACGTCGATCAAATGAATCGCAAGTGGAAGCAAGTTGAAGACAACGAACCTCCAGTGAGTGGCCTTCTTTCCTCTGACAGTTCCTCTTCCCAGCGTCCAAACATGAGGCGGTGAATGCTCCATGTTCCGGACTAACATCCTGTCAGGGAAAGCATGGCATTAGTGCAGATGGTGCAGGACTATTCTTGGGCACTGTAGGAGCTACTTATGATCCTCAGAACAACACGTAAGTTATGCTTAAACGTACGTTTCTCATGCTAACACTTGTTGCAGCCCCGGCTTTAGACCTCTAGTCAAGGCTCCAGTGAGCCCAGGCTTCGTCTTTGAGCCTGAAAAGTTAAAGAATGTCCTGTCGTGGCAACAGCAGGAACATATTCTCGAAGCTCTTCAAGCAATCTCGGACTCTGGTGACCAAAGTCGAGATGTAGAGCTCCATAAGCTATTTGCAGCTTGGTTTCTCTTCCGATGCCACATCGCCGAGTTTGGCACAGCCCTCGACCCCGAAAAGGCGTGCACAGCGCTTCGAAGAGCGGCCAGTGATGCAGTAACTGGATCTGATGATTCGAGCGGGTTCGAGTATCTCGCAGCGTCGTGCGTGTGGCGCGTGAGCCAAGCCCTGGGACAAACGCCACCGGAACTAATAGCCGTCTTTCCGTCTAGTCTGCAGTGGGCTACGCTTCGTGGAGGATGGCAGGCGGGTCAAGATCTGGAAGACGCTTTGCCTCTGTTGAGTGATGAGCAGAGACAGAATGCAACTGAAACATACCAGAACGCAAGGAGGCTGGCCAATTACTTCAGTGGTGTTCCTGGTTCACTTGCATTTTTGCCACGACATTTGAGGAAAGAATTTTCCGTCGATAATGTGGAACAACTTGAGCGAGAATTGAAAGAGGAGCTTGGAGGAGTGTATCAACAGTCGCTGAAGAGCTCACCGGAAGAAAACGAGAGTATTCAGCAAGTTACTCACTTCGACAGGATCTTTGTTAACAGTCGCGGACATGGAGTTCTACACATGGCAGCAGCCCGCGGACAAGCTCAGACAGTTGACCATCTCATCAACACGTTCAAGCTAAACATAGACCTTCCAAACCAAGACTGTGAAGAAACGCCGTTAGTGTGTGCTTGTCGGAACGCTCACCTCGAGGCTTCTCTAGCGCTCCTTCGCCACGGCGCGGATCCAAAAGGACACCCTCTGGGACAAGACACGCCTCTCCACTGGCTCTGGAGATTCGAGGAACACGAGATGATGCCAATGGCTCGAGGCCTGCTGAACGCTGGAGCCCTAATCGATGCTGCGTCGGGTGGTATGAGAGCCGAGGTCCTCAAAGCGCACGCCGACTGGGAGGGAACCATGTCTATCCAGACGACACCTTTGGGTCGATGTGTCCTCTTCCAGAACATCCACGCCGCTCAAGTTCTCATCGCACTTGGAGCTGACCCCATGGTCCAAGTTGACGGAAAGTCACCAATCCAGCTTGCCGCCATGCTAGCACTCCCAAATTTCCTTCGATTATTCTTATATCAAGATCATCATGAATCCAGAATTTCAGGATTGTTTAATGGGTTTGATGACCTCACCCTTTTGAAGGCGACTAAGGAGCAAAAGGCTGGTAACCGAGATACGTTTTCGTTGCTCAGTCGACTCATCAGAAACGGCCCGAGATATCGTTCTGATGTCGAGGAAACGCTCGCCATTTTCAAGGAGCAGAGAGAATTACTCGGCACCGCCTCTTCCAGTGGGCCGTCAGGAGAAGCCTTGTGCATGCAGATTCGACTTGGGAATCGTGATATTGTGGAAGCGTTACTAAAAATGGGCCATAGTCCATCTGGCTCGCCTGACCATCGGCCCATGCACGAAGCGGTCATACTGAATGACGAGAAAGTATTTCGACTGTTGAGAAACTACGGCTGTGAGATCGAAAGTTATCCAGAATGGACACGGACTCTACTTCATGACCTGGCTGCGAGACCGGCTTCATCTCCCCCTGGGACTGTCATAGCGGAAGAGCTCATAGCGTCCGGAGTTTCGGTGATGGATCGTCCAGCAGGGACTAGACCGCCTGTCGTCGAAGCTATCTTACATGGATACCTTGACCTAGCGAATCTCCTCATACAGCATGGAGCGCGGATCAGCAGCCCTTATCAATTAGGACCCGACCTTCCAAGGATTTCTATCTTCAAGGAACTCCTTGAGCAAAGAACAGAGACATCACTGTCTATCCTTCGATCTCTGCTGACACCAAATGATACAACATCTGATCAAGGGCCCGTGCTACATCATAATCAGCAGTTTGACTTTATCGTGGATCACATCGGTGACCCTGCCGAACAGCAAAGCGCATGGGCTATCCTTGCTACCTCACCACCAGCCCGCAAGAACGTAGTCGAAGCAGAGATCTACATGGCGCAAGTCCAATGTATGCTCTCAGAAAACTCGCCCTTCGCGACCAAAGAGTGCATAAACTTTGATCATCCAAAATTGGGCACCGCCTTGTGCCGCGCCGCTTTGTTCCAAAATCACTTCCTTGTCGGAAAGCTTCTCCGTAGCGGCGCTGATCCCAATATCAGATTCCGTCAAGACTTTGGTCTTGCGCAGCGATATTTTGGCGATGGATCACCAATTTATCTGGCTTTGGGTTGCTATGAAGTAGCTATTGAAGGCTGGAGTGAGACAGTGCCAGATACTATGCTGGAGGATATGAGAAGTGTGATAAATGAATTGGAGTCTATTCCGGACTATCCGGAAGAAGCGCTTACTCGAGGAGAAGCACTGAGGGAGAGGCATGAGGATATATTAAAGCTGCGGGATGACGGATGGGCTATGCAAGCGCAGATGGCTAACATGAGTCTTGAGCAAGGGCCAGTCGATCTATCGAATATGAGCGCAGTACAAGCGCTAGAGCTGGAGGAGAGCCAACGCGAGATGTTCAAGGCTACAGAGACAATTATTCGGTGGATGTTTGATTCACAGCGCTACGGAACGATTGGACGAGCAGAAATGGCCAGGATCGCAGAAGGCGAGAACGCATAGTCTACCGCAAAGATAATTCCCAGATTAGATCACCATGTATGCGCTGTTATCAACCTATTCCTGATAAGAACCTTCGCGTGACCTACAGTAGCACTCACCCACCATCCCAGCATAAGATACAGCTTCCTATCTCGACCGCAATCTCAGAACAATTCGGTACTTCGAGATGCGGGGATGTCTCCTGTGCCTTGATTCTCGCACTGATGGTTGCCACGTGAAGTGTCTTCAGCCGGGCTATCTCCTTAAAACAGAACATGCACTGCAACCCAAACGCGATCGGCTAAATGGCTGATATCTCGAATCGGTAGGATTTCCGTATGCGAGATATCGTCAGAGGGGCAGAGATGCATATTCTTGGCTCGTTTGGGCAATTGCCTCGGTTCTGGTATATATAATGACTTGTAAGTAATTGAAAGGAGATGGATTCTTGGTTTTGTGAATGTGACAGCTGAAAAGGATGCGGTGAATTGAGGCAGACCGCTTTGGAAGCCACTTATCACATCACTTTAAGCCACCACCGAATGATGAGTAAAGACTATAAATACCAGGAGCCGTCGCATACTTATTGGACGTGACTTCTAGAGTTAAAACATCCGTTGACCCAATTTTATCGTGGTCATGATGTTCACCGCAACTTATCGCAATCTCTCATATGTGCTCCTGATATACCTGAGCTTCACCACCTTCCTATTCCAGACAGTATCATGTCTCGCCGTCCCTTCATCTGAAGATACTCTCAACGGCAATACCAAACGAGCTGATGATTCTGGCGATGTCTACTTGCTCGGTGTCGGCAAAGCTGATGTGACTGGTCCTGTCGTTGAGCTTAATCTCATGGGATATGCCGACCTGGGGCAGGTAGGAACAGGCTTGCGCCAGAGACTATACTCTCGGGCCTTTATCGTCGGTAATCCAGATGAACCAAAAGAGAGATTTGTGTACTTGGTTCTGGATACCCAGTCTGGGGATACTGCTGTTCGCAGAGGTATCCTCGAGGGTATTGCTGCATTGGGATCGGAGTACTCAGTCTACACTTCTGACAATGTCGCTGTGACCGGAACGCATTCACACGCAGGACCAGCAGGTTGGAACAACTACCTCATGCCTCAGATATCCGCTCTCGGATTCAATCAGCAGGCATACCAGGCCATCGTCAACGGTGCAGTTCTGTCCGTGAAGCGGGCGCATGAAAGTCTTACCAAGGGCAGGCTCAGCGTAGGCAAGATTCGCATCGAAGACGTCAACATCAACCGAAGTCTGTATGCCTACCAAGCTAATCCAAAGTCCGAGCGGGACAAGTACCAGGATGAAGTCGATAAGGAATTGACCATGCTCAAGTTCACTCGCGACTCGGACAACAAGGTCACTGGTGTGCTGACATGGTTCTCGGTTCATGGCACAAGTCTTTACATGAACAATACCCTTGTTGCTGGCGATAACAAGGGGGTCAGTGCCTATCTTTTGGAGCAAGCTGTACGGGGAACCAATGGAGCAACTGATGATTTCGTGGCTGGCTTTTCACAAGCTGCAGTCGCGGATACTACGCCAAATGTCGAAGGGGCTTGGTGTGAAGATGGCTCAGGACAGCAGTGTGACTTTGAGGACGCGACCTGCGGTGGCAAGATCGAGACATGTCACGGCAGAGGTCCATTCTGGGGGTTGAATGACGGAGGTACCAAGTCATGCTGGGAAATCGGTCGTCGCGTCTTCAAGCAGGCCGATAAGCTGTATAGCCAGATGCAAAGCGGAGATGGTGTTCCAGTTACAGGACAGAGTGTTCTCGGGTACCATTCATTCCAGGACTTTTCAGGCTTCACATTTCAGCTACCCAATGGCACATCAGCAAAGACATGCGCAGCGGCCTTCGGATATTCATTCGCCGCTGGAACTACCGATGGTCCCGGGTACTTTGACTTCAAGCAGGGTGACTCTGGTGAACCTGATGCCAGTCCCTTCTGGGCCCTTGTATCCAAGTTCTTGCGCGACCCTACCAAGGAGCAAGTCGCATGCCAGTCACCTAAGCCAATTCTCATCGACGCTGGCGAGATTACACTGCCTTATGCCTGGGCTCCCAACATCGTCGATATCCAAATGCTGCGTGTTGGTAACTTCTTTATCATCGTTTCGGCACCGGAGCTTACGACTATGTCTTCGCGACGGTGGCGCAAGAGTATCAGTGATGAGATCAAGGATAGAGGTGGTGTTGAAGGTGATCCTATTGTTGTTGCTGGTGGACCTGGCAATACCTACGCTCATTACTGTACTACGCCGGAAGAGTATGATGTACAGCGCTACGAAGGTGGCTCAACTGTCCACGGCAGACATAGCCTTGATGCGTACATCAACCTGACTACAAGCTACCTCGGTTACCTCCTCCAGGAGAAAGGCGCCTCAAAGCCACCCACCGGTCCATCTGCGCCAGATAATCGAAAGAACTCCATTTCTCTCACCACTGGCGTTGTTTACGATAACCCCAAGATTGGCACCAAATTCGGTGACGTTATCAAAGACGTTACCAAGTCAAAGTTTGCCGTCGGCGATACTATCACCGCTACATTTGTCGGAGCTAACCCACGGAACAATCTTCACCTCGAGGATACTTATGCCGCAGTTGAGAAGAAGGACGGACCTGAGTGGGTTCAAGTTCGGACTGATGAGGATTGGGATCTTGTCTTTGAGTGGAAGAGACTTGACGGGCTGCTTGGGTCGAGTGAGGTTGCTATTACTTGGGAGACGGGATGGCAGGATGCGAAGGATATTGGTTCCGGGACGTATCGGCTGAGCTATTATGGAGATAGCAAGACTCCTATCACGGGTAAGATCAATGCGTTTACGGGTAGCAGTAGTGACTTTACTATTTCTTAGATGTCTTAGGCTGCATGAACCTACTTTACTCTTTGTTAAGCAGCTCTATATCATAAGTATCCATTGTGTTTGACAAGGCCTGTATATCCATCAAACCAGAGGTCGAGGGTATGGATAAATCATGCATTGTACTTTATTTTAATTTTTATGTATGTTGCCCAATGAACTCTAACTCCACACGGTGTCTAGATATCCCAGCATTAAATTCCCGTTCGACTTTCTCGTTAGATCAGATCTCTGTCGCACCTGTGATCGATGTCGCAAGTGGATAATTCCGTGAAAGCCAAGATGAGGGGCTGTATGGTGCAGACCATATCAGACCACTGACCCATGTTGTAGCCACGTAATGCATCTGCATGTTGGTTACTGTCAGTCAAAGACAGCCAGTGACATTGAATCTTATAAATTCGCTTGACGCACAATTTTCATGCTGCCCACGCAGCTATCAGCCACTTCAACCGTCAGACTTCTCCCTCTTCAATCCTCCCCGATTGAGCGATTTTCACATCATCAACTTCAGCATGTCGACTGTAGACGCCGATCCCATTCTTCAACCAGACGAGCAGGTTATGCATGCCGTGAATTCACAGAGGTCCAATGCTGAATATTGCTAGGTCTTGGATTATGCCGACTCGTCAATTGGGACAGTGCGCTTTTCACTTCTCAATCATCCATATCAAGAGACCCGACTGACAAATGATAGGATGCCGCTTCATCAACAACGAGCATCTCAAGTTCTATCTTGAACTATCGACATGAGAATGGTAGAACATACCATCGCTACAAAGACGGAAGTAAGAAGTATTGTCATCCTTAATTGCTGGTCTCTAACAATCTCGCTAGAATACCATCTTCCGAATGACCAGGTTGAGAATGAGCGTCTGGGTATGGTACCACTACTGTTCTAAGCATCTCACTAACAGATCAGACCTCCAGCATCACCTTTTCCTCCAAACATTTGGAGATAAACTAGGTCTTGCTCCGCCCAATGATCCCGGTGCAAAGGTTGGACGCGTTCTCGACGTGGGAACGGGAACCGGGATATGGGCCATTGACTACGCTGATGAGCATCCAGAAGCTGAGGTTCGTCTCATACTGCCTGATCCTTCCGGGCCTCTACTAACTGCATAGGTCATTGGGGTTGACCTCTCGCCAATTCAGCCCGCTTTGTGAGTAACCATAGGGTCTTACTTTTCCTGCTAACAGCTCCAGTGTCCCGCCCAACGTTCATTTCATTATTGATGATATTGACGAACACTGGGAATATGGACAGTCATTTGACTATATCCATAGCAGAATGATGGTCTTCAGTATTAAGAATTGGGAGGACTACATCCGCAAGATCTTCAAGCACGTCTTCAGTCCCCATTCTCATCCATAACACTAACTTGGGTAGCAATCTTCAACCTGGCGGCTACGCGGAGTTCCAGGAAATTGGTGGTATAATCGTCTCCGACGACGGGACTCTCACCTCAGACCATGCCCTCTCTAAGTGGTGCAAACTCCTCGGCGAAGCATTCACGAAGCTAGGCAGTACCTCTGTCGAGTTCGACGAGATTAAAGCTATTATGCAAGAAGTCGGATTTGTCGATGTTGTCGACAAAAGGTTCAAATGGCCTACAAATCCATGGCCTCGAGATAAGAAGTATAAAGAGCTGGGAACGTGGAATAATTATAACGGTTCGAATGCTTTGGAGTCTTTGACCCTGGCATCGTTCTCCAGGGCTCACGGATGGTCGCGGGAAGAGGTTGTCATCTTTCTTGTTGATGTGAGGAAGGATCTAAATAATCCTAGTGTTCATGCTTATAACCCCATGTGAGTATCTCTAACGGGAACAAGTATCGTGGGCTAACTATGGGCAGATGTTCCATCTATGGGAAGAAACCTGAGGTTTGAGACTCGTGGCTCAGTGTTCATATCATTACAGAGAATGTAACTTACGACGGGGAAGCGATGGTCGCTATTGCCGGTTCAATTCCCTGCTTTTGTAGATAGCAAAAAGGTTGGCGAACTGTCTGTGTTGATACTATCGTGTGCTTGATCTATGTTTTTAGCAGTCTGTGAATACAGGCACTCTAGGCCTAAATTATGTTGTTATGGTACCTAAAGGTTCACATATCATCACCGTCCCTGAACTTTAGACGCCTTGCTGTCACCTGACACTAAAATATAGATAATAGCCTCCAATCCTGACTGATACCCTTCGCAACAATGAACAGAAGAGCCGATACAGCATACGCTGTGCCACAGAATAGTACCAAGGCAGTGTAGTGGTTGCCATCACTTGCTCCTAAGATCAACCCCGAGATAGGAACTCCGGCCAATGTAGCAAAGCTCACCACGCCATAGCCCGTTCCATACCTTGTGGCATATTCCTCTGTTTTGCAGAGCTGAGCCACACATACTGGTGTCAGACTGAAAGCGGTGCCGCTGAAAAACCCATAGGTCACAGCGAAGGAAATGATAACAGCAGCGTTAGACCCTGCTTGAAGCCATAAACAAAAGATCGATAAGGTGGATAGAGTCGCGCAAACGATCATGACGTTGAATCGACCGAGTTTGTCGGCAACAATTCCAGGTAAACAACGTCCCAAGGTAGATGCCGAGTTCAGGATCGCTAGTATGTTGGGTGAGAGATCATGAAGTTCATGGAAAGAAGCGTATGTGGTGATGTATGCTGGAGGCACCAAGACAGCCCAGTCCAGAATGAATATTGCCATCATTGTGAGTGTGAACCTGGTGTCTTTGAAGCCCTTCCAGTCGAGAACAAGCCGCGATGTTGGATTTGCTGGGAGCCGTGTCTTGAGCAAGGGCAGACTGGCTAGGAAACACAACAAGGTGACGAGCGCAAAGCATCGCATCGTCCAGGCAAAGCCGATTCGACGTGAGAGATGCGAAAAGGCAAGGGGATAGCAAAGACCTCCGATGCCACCGGCAGTTGTTGCAAGGCCAGTCGCCAGTCCACGATTTTGCATGAACCAGTGCCCGAGGGTGGCGATACTGGTGGTCCATATGATCGATGAAGAAAGACCTCCCAGGCACCCAAAGGCAAGCATAAACTGGTAGTATTCTTCTCGCCAGCGACGTTAGTTTAGCTCTCTGCTTTTCTTGTTGGCGTAGGGTTTCTCATACCTGTACAGAAACTCGTACATACTAGCGATACTACCAAACCACAAGCTCCAGTCGGTAGCAAGTATTTAAGGCCGTACCTATCGAATATTGGACCTATAGGACTGTAAGATAATTCTGGCAAAATTTGGGTTCTTATGAAGAATAAGCATACCCGCCTGAATACCTCCAAAGAAGAAAAGAAAAGCGAAAGTGCTGAATATCCATGCAATCTGTGGCTCAGAGTATTTTTCAAGCTGATTGATGAGGAGCCAGGCTTGGAAAATACCAGTCGAGTTGAGGAGACCTGAGGCTGGGAACAGCGCCAGCCATGCCCCTAAAACGACGCTATACGCCTGCAACCCACGGTCGGGGTAGGACTCAAAAATGATTGGATTTACGGTGGAAGACATTTTGAAGCAGATGTGATCGATGATTTATGCAAAATTGTAAGACTTTATCAGGGATTGGACATATTTGCTTGTCATTTTAAGGGCGTATTGCGGGTCAGGTGCAGATTCTTACTAAGAAATTATATTAAGCATTAGAGATGAATAACT
>JABSTL010000099.1:0-35507 GCA_013759095.1 Fusarium sp. NRRL 29148
TTGAGAATGAGAACATCGACTTAGATGAACTTTGGAAGAAGAGCGTTGGAATATAATTTTCAAGGACAGACATAATTCATTCACAAAACACTTCTTGCTCTTTTATCAATTAAGTAGTTAAAAAGAATTATTATTTTATTTAACTACTTACATACTTACACGCCCAGCACCCACTATATAGCGGTGGATCTACTGCGCGCCCTGCTTTCGCTTGGGTACTTCTTTGCTCACACTTATGGCCTCGTCGCTTCCCTAGCCTGGGCGTTCCCAGGCTAGGGGTGCCAGGGGCCATACATAGTCTCTGAGGGGGGTTTGTAAGGTCCCTTGGCGGGTGTGGTTCGAACTCAGGAGCCCTGGGCGTACCCAGAACTCTTGAGTTCGACCACTCCGCCAAGTCGCTCCCAGAGGCCCCCCAATTGTTGAAAGAGACTCTGTTCTGATCGTTAGTGAAGTTATGGGCTGCGGTGACGGTGGTGGGCGCGGGGTGCAGCTGGCAGGCAGCTGGCTGATTCACGCTTAGCTTCCACTGTGGTGAACACAAAGTCAAAATTACCACACCAGGCAGCAATGTGCATGGCTCAGCAGTGATTTGCCACATGCTCAAGGGGCAAAGGATATTTGCGTCCTCATGAATCATATCAAAGTTTGGTGGCAGTGAGCCAAGTGATCGACCAACAATCACTTTGATATATGCCAAATGCCGATTGTGCAATATCTGCTCGTAAGGTCGATGCGGTTCAATTTTATTGCAATGCTTGCATAATTGGCAGCCAAGAGTAGTTCCGTCTGATCAAACTGTTGAACAGAGTAACACAAGCGCATGGCATGCAAACCGATCTTCGTCCATATGAAGATGTCCAAGCACCCCTGACTTCAGGGGGCGTCGGCTTAGAGGGCTCCCAAGGACGACATTTCATCAACACAATCGTGAGATTCTGATGTGGGTTTGTAGTCTGTGGAATATCATAATGATACACTAATTGTGTGTATGGTCGTCAAATAAAGAGATTTTCGCCACTGCCTGATTTGGAGTTGATGAATTGCGTCCGAGTCTGTAAGGAGGGATAAGAACTAAGGGGAAACATCTGTGCCTTTGTTAGTGCATGATGGAGGATGTGCAGCCTCGATTGAGCTTCTTGTCCATGCCGCGTTAAGATAGTCATTGAAAGCCAAGGGTATTGTTAGATGACAGGATGAAGTGTAGTTGAAGTGATGCAGTGGAGTTACGTGTCGTGTCTGGCTGACTAACACCACATCTTAGTGTTCAAGGTGGACTTCCACGGTTTCACGTGCGGAGAATCCTAGCAGAGTAGGAGTGCAACAGGATGGGACCGGACATAAAGCGGTGAAACAGACTTCTATACTTGCTATAGAGCCTCAAAAGGAAGAACTGGACGGTGGCAGAGAAATGTGCATTGGATGGAAGCAGAGGAAGGAAGTTGGCTCAGAACACGAGTTTCATTGGTTACATCCCAATAACGAAGCCACTATACTTAAGGCAGTATAGGAAATGCTGACTGGAAAACATCATCTTTGTTGTATCATTGATGAGCTGTTTGGTTGTTTGGTTGGACTAGCACCAGGAAGCCTCTCGAGCTTATGGGTGGCCATGTAAGCTGGGCCGATCCTTTAGGCATCCTTTCATTTTCCCCTCAATCTTGGGAATAGAAAATATCTTAGTGAAAGGGAGTTATTGTTGAAGCTAACCTGGGCTACTAACGACTATTCGATGGTACTCGTTAGAAACTGACACAGCTACGCGGTTTTTTCCCCCCTACACTTTAGAAACCTCGTATAAGTTACCTTTCATGCCTCCAACTTTACCGAGGTGGGAGAGACTCATTCCTCTTTTTCGTATATTTAATAGAGCTAATCCTCAAAAATCAATTATTATTTATAAAGTTTTTTGCGTAGAGAGTCTTTATTGCCTGCTGCTTCGCGTTCCTGTGTCCGAGCCACTCACTGTCTCACAAGACGGATCATCGTCGGCTGATGGATGGTCAACTACCCCTGCTTTAGCTTCTGAAGCAAAAGAAGCCAGGTCGTTCTTATCACTGTTTTCTGGATGGCATTGGGTCTTCATTTTAGATCAAAAAATTCAACTAGAAAAAAGGCGAAAAAAGGGAGAATCAGCCCATATCGATAGCATCAATAGTTGGTCCTATACCCCCATGCAAGGACATTCCATCCACCAACGGCTCAGCGATCTATTGGCTCCAACAGCTAATGAGACGCCTGTAACTTGGGGAGCTCATTCACTTATCAAGAGTAGCCCGCGGGCCCCAGTCCCAAACCCCTAAATTCGAACGCGCAACTAGCCCCGTTCAGGCTCAGCCCAGTCAATCAAAGTTCCAGGACAGGACATCCATCAAACTACCCCTTCAACCTCATCTCGACGCTCGAAAAACGACTTTGCTGTCGCTCCCTCTCCTCCAGCTCCGTCTCCGTCTTTTCTCTCTCAGCACCAAAACTAATCATCTTTATCTACTCGAAATGTCCTCGGGATTGACGCGACGCCGCGGTGCGGGCGGCGCAGGACCTGCGGCTGAGGGCGATTCCAGCAACGGCACTGCCCCTAGAACGAGCACACCAAGCGCCAGGGACAACGGACCCGAGACGAGCTACGAAAGCACAGAAAATGGCCACAAGATCGCATTCGACCCTCGCGACATCAGTGAGAGCGCCGAGCGGAGCAAGCAGCCAAAGCTCACCCTCATGGAGGAGGTCTTGCTACTTGGCCTCAAGGATAAGCAGGTAGGCTGCCACTCGTGCTCATACACGTGCCCTTTGTCCCCAAGGGAACAACACCTCTGACTCTCAAATGCTCGCAGGGTTACCTCTCTTTCTGGAACGACAACATCTCTTACGCCCTTCGAGGATGCATTGTCATCGAACTGGCCTTCCGTGGTCGCATTGCAATGGAGAAGGATGCTTCAAGACGCCGATTCCCCCTCGCAGACCGCAACATCGAAGTCATAGACGACACTCTTACTGGCGAGGTTCTTCTCGATGAGGCTCTCAAGATGATGAAGCAGAGCGAAAAGATGAGCGTCGCAACCTGGATCGACTTGATGAGCGGTAAAGCATCCTATCCACCATTCTCCCAGTACTCAAGCAATCGTCGCTGACTGCCTTGCCAATAACAGGCGAAACCTGGAACTTGATGAAGATCGGGTACCAGCTCAAGCAGGTCCGAGAACGGCTCGCAAAGGGCTTGGTCGATAAGGGCATCCTCCGCACCGAGAAACGCAATTTCCTCCTTTTCGACATGGCAACTCATCCCGTCGCCGATGGTGGTGCTAAGGAGGAGATCCGCCGCCGGGTTCGCAACATCCTTACCCAACGGACCGTCGTCCTCAATGGTAGCCAATTCCTTCCCGAGTCGCTCGAATTCCGTTACATGCGTAGCATCGCCATGGTTTGCGCCGCCTACGCCGCTAATGTCCTCGAGAACGCCCTCGCATCCCTTGGCCACGAGGCAAGGGAACGGGCTTTTGCGCAGACCGATGATTTACTCGCCGACTACAGCCAATGGCCGTTCGGCAAGAAGGCCACACAGAATGGCATTGGTGCTAACTTGCCTCAACTCATTAACGAGGTGGGTAGTGTTTGATGAATGCGAGTGTTCCATGACTAACAGTAGCTCCAGGAGGTCAACAGCGGCAAGGACAAGGAGCTCCAGCTTGAGGTGGTTGCGGCTTGCTTGAGTGTCTTCACTAGACTTGACTCTCTCCTATAGACGTACTCGTGCAAGCCTCATGCGTGTCCGCCACTGCCGAACGTGACGTTTGGCTACACCGTCGTTCAAATACCCAGCTCCCAGCCAGGCCAAGCTCTCCCCTCGAAATATCTTGTTCCAACTATCCGATCCTAATCCTTCATAAACCCATTCTCATGAAATGACTTTGACGACAACCGTCTCAAGGCTCCCTTCGCCCAACTGAAACCAGAACACGACACACCATCGATATCATATGGAGCAATTCCAGGGAATTGGAACTTGCCTGCTGCTCAATTGAACAGGTTTGCAGCTGGGTTCAGACACGAAGAACTTGGGAGCTTGGCCAATCGATTAACTCAGCGCAAAGTATCATTTTTGTTGGGCGCTTGAACAAGTGGTGTCGGTGGTAGGACTCACTCCATAACCCACCCAAACTTCTTCTTTTAATGTCCTTTTTATTTTTGTCGGGACTTACCTATTCGTCCTTTTACTTTTGGGAAACAAAAAAGGAGGTGGACGGGATGACTATGACTCTTGACTCCGACTCTGACTCTGGCCATGGCTTTGTTGTGTATGTGTGTGTGTACTGTCGATGCGTTTCTTGGCAGGCTAGGGAAAGGGGGCGAAATCCTTAGGTCGTTTGGTGTGCGAAAGGTAGCCGTTGTTGTTTTGTCGTCGACTTGGGTCTGGTATCTCCATTGTAATGAAAAAGAAAATGTCACAGACAACCTTTAAGACACTTTGCGAGGGCGTTTGTCTATTATGAAAACTTGGGGCCCCGAGATATTTGCTCTTACATCTGGTGATGGACTTGAAATAGTTTTAAGTATGAATGAACGACCTGGATCTACACACTCAACGCGAGGATACTGCAACTTTTGATAAGACATCATGGTGACTTGCACTACTGGAACTTGGGGCTTGAACTGGCTTGACGGCACCTTTGAGACACGCTCTCTGCTTTCGTATAGTGATGGATTATATCAACTAAGGTAGTACATGCATCGCCGAGCTAAGTCCTGAAGATGTTTTTCATGCTCCTCTCCTTTTTGCCGACCATAACTCCGCCAGCGCCGTGTATCTTGAATAAATCGAAGGGTAAAACTCGACCAGCCTTTCTCTTCATCTTCCACCTCCCCCTCGCCGCGTCATAACTTCTTCGGTTTACTTCTTCTTGCCCCCAACGCCCAAGCTTCCCTCAAAACCAGGACGACTCTTCTTCTTACCTCCGGCGGCTCCACCCTTCTTCTTCTTTTTGCCCGCCTTACCGAGCAGCTTATCATCCCGTCTTTGACGCAAGTTATCCTCACGTTTGCGTTGACGGTCCTTTTGAGCCATCTTGACGCCATCAGATCGTTCGCGCCAGGCCTTCTCACTCTTCTTCTTTGCAGCCTCCTTGCGCTTCACGGCACGCTTCAAGAGAGCTTCGTCGTCGCGGATCTTCTCACCCTCGGCACGACGACGGGCTGTCAGCCAGATGTCTTTCTCCGCGATGTCGGCACGCTTCTCGGGGTCAAGCTCCTGAAGACGCTTTTTCTGGTTTTGGACCTTAATAAGGGCTGTCTTGGGGTCAGAGGGCCCCTTCTTCTTGCCCTGGCTCAGCACGTGGCCGAGATCGCGTGAAAGCTGAGCACCGTCACCAAAAGCGACACGGCCAAATGTGAAGTTGCTGGCACTCTCGTCGAGTTCAACTGCGGGGCTCATAACACCTGGTGAACTAGATGCCAAAGCCTCCTCACGCTTTCGCTGCTCCTCCAGCTTAGCCTGCTTGCGCATCTCCTGCTTGTGAGCTTTTCGAGCCTCTTGCTTCTTTCTTCTCGACTCAATGAGCTCTTGGCGTGTGCGAATTGGCTTGCCATCAGGTCCGTCAGCTTTTCGGGCGGCACGAAGCGCTTCAATTTTGGCAGCGAGACGAGCTCGGATGGCAGAGGTGTCGGCAGGGAGCTTAATAGACTTGGGTTTCTCTGAAGGAGGAATAGTGGATGAGGTGGAGGTAGTAGTACTGGCAGGCTCGGCGGTTGTCTCCGCGGGAGTTGTCGTGGAATTGTTGGTGTCAAAGGTAGGAGATTGTGGCTCGGATTCATTACTTGAGTTGGCGGTGGCCTCGTCCTCATTCCCTAGACCCGAGATGTCCATAGGTAAAACCTCGCCGTCACCGTGGGCTGTTGTCTCTTCCTCCTCCTCGACTTCCTTTTGCTTCTTCGCGGCTTTCTTCTGAGCCTTTGGTGTCGGAGTTGGCACGTCCTTTTTCTCGGCTGCAGGAGTCTCTGTCTTGTTGACCTTCTTCTCAGCCTTTTTCTCAGCCTTCTTCTCCTTCTTCATTTCCTTCTTGGCCGCCCTCTTCTCTTCCCTTTTCGACATCTTAGAAGAAGATGTCTCAGTTGTGTCCCCAATTTCTCCCTCTGTCTCGTCGTTGAGCTTCTGCTTCTTGTTGGTCTCGGCTGTCTTGACCTTGAGCCCCTCGCCAGGCTTCTCCATCTCTACGCCAGGGACAGGCTCATGGTCCACCCAATCATCTTCATTATCACCATCGTCATGCTTCTTCATCTCACGCAGCTTTCGCTTGTTCTTGGCCCGTTCATCCAAGACTTCCTTGGCATTTCGATTCCGCTCGCTGTCGGGATCCAGCTTTCCGCGTCGGGCATCGGCAGCCTGTTGTTTTGTCTGTTTCTTCTTGCTCCATTGATCCTACGTTTGTATTAGCCTGATTCTGATTGATTGCAATGCATGTGATGTGTCGTTCCCGGCGATGAAGAAGTTGGCCTTTACTTGAGAAGGCATTGGTTTAACATACACTGTTGTCTTGTTCATAGTACATCTTGGCTGGGATGAGGCCAAGGATGCCCTCGAAGGCTCCGCGTTGGCCGCTCAGGTAATCCTAAAAGCGCAAACAGTCAGCTTCTGGCGTTCCCTATCGCCATGATTCAAAGATTTGTCCCATCACAGGCGGGGCTGGAGGGCATTTGGAAGAACGGACCTGCAGCTCAGACTCTGTCATATTAACTGGTGGATGAAAGGATTGGATATCAGTGATACCGTGGTTTCTCCAGTATTAGAGCAAGTCAGCTATGGAGAGTCGTGGCGATGGAATGCCCTCGATAACAAAAAAGAGGTTGGAAAAGAAACCTCGGATGGCGATTTGCTGCTTCAGTTTTTCGGGGAGGATCGTTATAATTTTTTTTCCTGAGCCTGCTAAAGAATGACCGGCTTTGTGTGGGGAAGGCCCATTCAAGAAAGTCGATCCACCCCCTGCAGTTAGCCGCTAGCGTATTCAGGCCCAGGCTGCTAGGTACGTACCGACGCCATATTCAGGGTCCTCTGAGCCTCATCAAGCATTGCATGAGTCGAATCGATCGCAAATCGTATTATGACTGGGGAGATTCTAAGTTTGAAACCCCTTCATTGAGGTGCATTTATACGACCTGTCACTCCAGAGTTTATGAGTCACCCAGGCAGCATCATGCCTACCAGGTAATGCTGAAAACCAGGGCCCTATGGCGTTTCTTAAATGTCTTCAGGCCAAGACACTTACGTCGTGGGTGTGAATTCAGAAGAGTCGCCAATGGTTTCAACCAGATTATGTGTCACTGAAATACAGTCACCACTTAATCGGCTCTCCTTTTATGGTCATAGGTCTGTGCTATTTGCTACGCCGCGATGCTTGAAACTTTGGGCCAAGCTTCGCTGAAATCTGGATGGAATTCGATGATGGCCATAAGTAATCTAAGTGCCATATATCGCCACTTATCATCGAAGTCTGTGCCTTCCTAATTTCTCACTGATCTCTCAGATTTCCATGCCATGATGAGATTCATAGATTGTAGCTAGTAGGTCGCTCTTAAGACCTCATGTGAGAGATTTGGAACATGGGCTAGAAAATCAGGTTTAGACATGTATCACTTTACACCTTTCTGTTCAATATTTTGAACAAGTTGAGTCTAGATAATACCTGAGCAATAGCCAAATCAAATGCTTTCATGAGAATTCGTATGTCATGCTCTTAGTGGCCTTTATTTCTTCTTGCCCTTCTTTCCAGCGGCAGCTTCTCGTCGACGGGCCTCCTTGGCCTCGAACTCGGCCTTCTTGACCTTTTCTTGTTCCTCTCTTTCTTCACGCTCAGCCTGACATTATGTTAGTAAGGCCGCCCTCCGGATACGTGGGTAACTCACTTGTCTCCGTGCGGCGTCAAGGGCACGTCGCTCGCGGATCTCCTTGAGACGCTCCAGATCGGCCCGAGACTCGTCCGTCTTGCCCTGAGCTTTCAAGCGCATGTGTCTCTCCTTAGCGGCTGCAGTCTCGAGAGCTTCACGCTCACGTCGGCTTGGTGCTGCTTGTAGGTTCTCGACACCATCTGTGATCTCGTCAACACCAGAGGACGCCGCTTGTTTGCGGGCCTTCTTGGAGTGATTTGGGTTTGCAGGCATATTGTCATCCTCTTCGCTCTCGCTCTCGTCCTCATCGCTTGATGGCAGATCGCCAACTTCGACTGTCTTGGCCTTCTGTCTGGCTATGGCAGCCTCCTTTCGAGCTTTCTTCTCGGCCTTTCGAGCCTCGCGTGACTGCTCTTGGGTTTGTTCCTGAGAAGGGCCAGCACCAGAATCTTCCTCGCTTTCCTCTTCCTCTTCGGTAGATTCCTCTTCGGAAGACTCTTCTTCATCGCTGTCGTCGTCCTTCTTGTTTGGGTCGACAGCCCAAATGCTAACCTCGTTTCCGTCGGCATCGAGAGGTCGGATATCGCGAGAAAACTTCTTGCCACCTAGGAATTTGTCAGTCTGGTCATTGGGCTCGTGCTCGTGGTCAACATACCTCCTCGTGCGGGCTTTCGAAACTTTCCTCCTCGGCCACGCGAGCCTCCTCCAGGGGGACCACCAGGAGCCATGGTGGGTAAGCTGTGAGAGAATAGGTACGAGGGAGGGGAGCTTTTTTGGGGGACAGGAGTCTATCTCGAGACTTTTGTGTTATGACTAGTTTAAATCGTTTAGGTCGGGATATTCTGTGTTGTCGATTATCACGCCGTCTCGCAAATGAACGTTTGTTTGCTGGTCAAACTTGTTCAGCAGGGCGGGGTAGCGGGGTAGCTAATGACGGCAGCTCTGATAAACGAACAAGCAGAGATGGAGTGATGGACTGTTGATCAGGAACTTTTGGGTGGCGTTGCTTCTCTTATTTATGATCGCAAATCGAATTTCAAATCACTGCAGGTGGGAATATGATTCAGAACATAAACCATCTTTTCACTCGGAAGTTTATCAAGGTGAATGGACAGAAGTGATAGGCGTATAGATCAAGTGCTAATAAGAGGCGTTTTACGTCGCACAGGAGCCTGGTTAGCTTAGACAGAACGCAGAAAAGCAAGACCCTGGTATGGCCCAATGCAGAGTACTTCCAAGCTTAAAATAAAACAGCGGTATCCCTATCGAGCCCCCCACTGGTTCACTACATCAAGTCGAAGTGTGCAGCTTACACTATAATTCAGTGAGTTGTGTTAACAGTTGCTGGAGACTTTCAGGAACGGGCTGGGCGGCTGGGCGCTGGAATAACTGAACGAATAAGAGAACCCCTGTTTGTCGTGTTTTGATCAGCTCACTCACTGAGGGGCGTGTTTCATGCCGCCAACAGAGTGTGTTTGCAACGGGCATGCATGAATTGTTCGTCCGTCGTGCACGCGACACAAGTCTAATTTGTATTGACATTTTGACTCATCCTTTATTCCAGGCAGAAACAGCCATATAAGGTTTTGGCTTCGGTTCTACATATTGAGTTAAATTTTACACACCAAACCTTGATAATGACTCCTACTTCCTGTGGATGGACCCCTAGGTACCACAGTGGCTCTCGGCGCATATATCTTCCGCTCCCGCTTTTGGCGCCCCACTCAGGTAAACAAAACCACATCGACTGAGCCGCGATTATAACCCTTTTTTTCCTTTCTTCTTCAACCTACTAGAAAAAACTGAATCCTTCAAATTCACTCTGGCTTTCATTACACCATGGAGGTACCTGGAGGGGAAACTGGAGGAAAGATGAATTACCGCTGACACTTACCCTCTGTTCTGCTTGTAGCTTCTGCTGCGTTGGGAGAGAGAAATTTTGACGCGGTACATACTTTTCTTCCACATCTTCTGAAATGTAAAATCATGATTGAGGTGAGTCTGGACGTGGGAGAGCATGAATGCTTCACAATCTGGCATACTCGTAACTTGATACCTATGCTTGCGCCATGCTACCCTCGTGCCAAAGTGACCATGTAATAAATTTACCTTCAGCAAAG
The DNA here is from genome assembly GCA_013759095.1 of Fusarium sp. NRRL 29148. Taxonomy (NCBI): domain Eukaryota; kingdom Fungi; phylum Ascomycota; class Sordariomycetes; order Hypocreales; family Nectriaceae; genus Fusarium; species Fusarium sp. NRRL 29148. Next base: position 9,993 of record JABSTL010000099.1, read on the forward strand.
GGTAAATGCTACAGTGGCATTTCTCTCAAGATCTGCAAACCTTTGAGACCTAAATCACCTAGGTATACTCCCAAAATTCTCTTGCCGCACGCATTCTTCATTTGCTGGAGATTATGAGCGATATCAAGTTTGACGTCTGTTCGAGATCAATCATGCATCCTGCTATGAGAATCTAAGGACAAGTCGACAGGCTGTTAAATCTATAGGGTAAGCGAGTTATCATGGCCATTCCTGAGGACAATTCATTAGACGGTACATTGATATTGGTGATCAGGTTTTGACGCTGGTTTATTTTGATATTAAATATTTGACACCGAATATGGCACCGCTCTTGAAGGTTGCAATACTAATACCGCCGACCTATCTCGGCATATGCGTCAGATCAACTAATAGATAGAGGTTTCTCTTGTACAAACCACATCTCCAAATCTACCTAGCTATCATGGGGCCACCAAGCATTCTTTACAGGTTTGGTATTCAACAATACTTATGTGACGTCTGCTCCCTAGCGTTTCTTGCTAAAGAATCTGTCTCTTTTGTCAATAAGGTCCGACAACGCCAGTAGATACCGTTGATCCTGCGCTTGTTTCTGAGCACTTGGTCTGTTCATGATATATTCTCGGCGTGATCTTCGCCAATCCCTCCGCTCTTTTCTATACCGAAGGCTCCCAGGAGTATCCGTCGGTCTGAACATGTGGTTCGTGTCCCAAAACAGTGCTTTGATCTCGCTGTCATGTTGTTCACTGCGCCCGCGGAGCCTACCAGCATGGACCGGATGCTTCCAGTCGAGTTGATGCACATGATACGACGGCAGATCCGAGTCAGGCTCGGAAGCCGTTTCTGTTTCGAAATTCTGTGTTGGTGACACGATCGTAGAGGTTCTGAGTGGCTCATCTGGGCTATCGCCTTCTTGGGAATGACGACGAGGGGGCGCGAGGATGTCAGAGTCGTCGTCGCTTTCAGAACTAGAACCAGAAGAGTCTGAGGGAAAGCAGCCGTGATCGGGAGATGTAACTGGGGTTCCAGGCTTATCGATATCTGTGTCGCTTTCAGATAGACCATGCTGTGAGTCACTATCGAGTTCTGGGCTCATCGACAACGTGCCGGTACTCCTAGACTCGGACAGTGGTGACAGAGGCCGTTCAACAGGGAATGCTGTTAAATAGGCCGAAGGGATGGAGGACTCATCATCAGGATTGTCATCGTCACTGATGAAACCCTCATCACTCGCTAGAACAGAATCCGTCAGGTCGCTGTTGAAGAAGGTCAGTGCAGTGAGAGGGTCAGGGAAAGCGAAGCATGATTCTGGGCCATCATGACTGGCCATTTTTGAGTCCGGTATTTCTGCTCTCTACAGAAAATGGTACTTCTGATATGGGAACTTTACAAGAAAGTCTCATTTCGAGACGGCGAGCAAAGAAACATATAGGTTGTGAGACCATGGAAGACCTACGGGAGACAACAAATAGGTATGGTTTGAATTTGCGAGCTGAAGTATACTTTTATTAAACTTCCATACTGAAGATGTTCAGAAAGTGTCTCCTTATATATACCTCAAATCTGTCGCTTTGTCACGGTAGAACATGGTTCGCTGCACTTTGACAGAACAAAAGAAGTTTGCTCGGAAGCCAGTGTTCCAGACTATCAATGAATCACGTTCACGCAGAAGATTATCAACCTATATGTATTAAGGGGTTGAAAAGGAAGAGGGAAGGAAATTGATGCAACTGAATAAGCGCATCCTAGTGAAACCCAATATATGAACAAGAGAAGGCAAGGAAACTCAAGCCCTTTATCCTAAGAGATAAAAGACTTGAGGTAAATTTAGGCAAACTTATACCAGACTAAGTTAGCCTTTTGATTAATTATTTTTAATACCTAAGATTAGGTGAGAAGTTTTCTCTGAGGATGAATATCTCTGTTGAAACATACTCTCAGGTTTAAAGGAGAGAGATCAAAGCTTATGTCAACTATAATACTAATTTGAAAGAAACTTGTATGTCATAGATTCTTTGGACGCCCGAGACCCATATCCTCTAGAACATCAGTAACCCGTTTTCTCTTGGCCTTCCTTATTGCTAGCATAGGTGCGGACCTCTCTGAACACACCAAGTTGACTCCCTTCGGTATTGTAGCAGACTTCTTCCCATTGGGCGGAATGACCGATTTACGTGTAAACGTGAACTGTCGTGTTGCGAATAGCCCCCGGCTGATATATGACGGTCTCGTATCAATACCACCACGTTGAGAAGTGTGACCCAAGTGAAGGCATGCAATCGGCCGCGAGGGTAGGATGAATGGACCTGCTACAGCCTTGTAGGGAAGGGCTTTGCGGGCTTCCAAATCTCGATCAGAACAAAGTTGACCGAGAAAGGAGTAAAGCCAGAATGCCCACGCCTCGAATGCAACGCCATGGCATGTGCGAGCTTCTCGAGATGCAGCATCAATATCCCACCAAGGCGTATTCTCCTTTGCAGTATCGCAGAGGTAGCTAAGAAGAAGTGGTGCCTGGCGACCCTGAACAAATTTAACAGCACATCGCGAGTCGCTGCACAACGACACCAAATCATGGTCGATACTTGCAGCGAGGTCACGCATATTCCTGTCTCGGGTTTCTTCTAGCGGCGCAAAGAGCATGAGATAGCGCAACAGTGAGTCGTCCAACCTATGTGGCGGTGTATCTGCCTGCTCCCATCCGTGTTCTTCCGCTGCCACCTTGCTGGCGTCCCATGCGTCCCTTGCACCAATAACGTCGTATAGGGCAAGAGATGGGAATTGCGACACCCATTGTAGAGATGCTTTGGATGTCGTCTCATCTCCCCATATTCGCAGAACTCGAAGCAAGGGGAATGGATCAGGTTTCTCGGACCATCCCCGGACAAGACGGTCCGAGATATTCGGGAACGCAGTCCGCTCTGTTGGCTGAATTATCTCGAGGACACCGAGATTAGGCATGTCCGCCAGTCCAAGAAGATCATGCGTATTGAAGGTGCACCCGCCAGAGATGACTATGTGTGTTATGAAGTCCGAGGGCGGTGCTGTTAGAGGTTGAATGTAACGGGAGAGGTTGTTACCAGGATGGCATATGTGATGTCGAAAGCGGTACAGGCCAAGATTCTTCTCATCTCCTTCTTGCATGAGGAGTTTGGAGAGGTACTTCCAAGCATGGAGAGATACTCCTCTATCCCAGTATCAATATCAGCATCAGTCGCAGATCTCTAGATGTTTCCGCGCCATCCGCAGGATGTATGTCGTACTGACCTTGCCTCGAGATACCTCCAAATGCGCCATAGTATGGCTTTTGGCAATGACTCAAGATGTGCTACAGAGCGGATCTTGCCGAAATTATCGCTAACAACACTGATGGCTATGTCTACCAAAGATCGGGGTCCCTTTGTGCCTCGAGGCTTGAAGGAAGGGTATGGACGGCGCCGGCTCCAGTCTGCATTGCTCTCAGCCGTGAGAGCCTCCCGGGTCATGACATACTCCGAAAACGCTGGTCCAGGCTCTGGGTCAAACATTGCTGAATCGAATGAAATTGAGAAACTGGCGAGGTTAAGTGAGACGGCACCGAGGGGAGGCAGGAAAACCTAGGGTATCCTGTCCCAGTGATAAAAAGAGTTGGGCAAGTTTACATATATCTTGGTAAGCCTTTAGACCAGTTTGTTTTGGTACCCTGATTTAATGTCAGAGGTTTTCTTTCTCCCCGAGGTGCGTTTCACCACCTCTGTAACACCGATCAGAACTTACCTATAGTTAATGAGCCGACTTTGCGCATAATAATGAACTAAAGAAAAATAATCAAGTATGACACATGCAGTCTCATTGGGTTATTTTGAATTTTTTGTATTGTTTATGGTTTAAAATCTTTTAACTATTCTCTCTCGCGGACACACCGTCTGAACAAGCCTATTGTTTTTCCATGCATCAACGGGAACAAGCGAAGCCGCTCAGACTGTGGGTGGCTTATAACGGCCGCCCTCTGATGCGATGGCTTCAAGCCATTAGACCCTCTTCCCGATCCACAAGCTTGTCATCTCAAAGCCGGGTAATCCTTCTTCAAAATAGGTACTTTTCACATGACCGTGCGCTATGGTGGTATCCAATCGTAATATAATTCCTTCTCTTTTATTTGCGTCATCTATAGCATGGGCTTGAGGTCCTCGGCAACGTGGAAGGGAGCCTCTGTCTTGCTCTTGACCTCGTCAACTGTGACACCGTCTGCGATCTCGATAAGGGTAAGGCCGTTGGCGAAGTCGACATCAAACACGCCCTAGGATGAGAGTCAGTATATCGTTCATCAACTGATGACATGAGGAAGATTTGGGGAAACTTACCAGCTCAGTAATAATTCTCGACACACAAGCACGTCCAGTCAGAGGGAATGCACACTGCTTCACAATCTTGGGGTTGCCCTTCTTGTCCGTGTGCTCCATTGTCACAACAACCTTGGTCTCACTAGGGTTGCTGACAAGATCCATGGCACCACCGAAGCCCTTGACCTTTCCGGGAAGCATCCAGTTAGCAAGATCACCAGTGGCGCTGACCTGCATAGCTCCAAGGATAGTGAGGTTGATACGACCGCTGCGAATCATACCGAAGCTCTCCTCGCTACCGAAGACAGCAGCACCGGGCTTGAGAGTGACGGTCTCCTTGCCAGCGTTGATCAGGTCAGCATCCTCCTGACCCTTTTGGGGATAAGGACCCAGGCCCAGGATACCGTTCTCAGACTGGAGCTGAACCTCGACCTCAGGACCGACAAAGCCAGGGGCAAGCATAGGCATGCCGATGCCCAGGTTAGCGTACATGCCGTTCTTGAACTCCTTAGCAGCACGACGAACGATGCGCTCACGCTTGGCAGCTGTGTCACCAGAGCCGAGGGCCTTGGTAGCCTCGGGATCGTTAGGGTCCTTAGCCCAGGTGTACTTCTCGATCGACTTCTCCTCGGTGCTCTGAATGACGCGCTTGACATAGATGCCGGGCAGGTGGACAGCCTCAGGAGGAATCTCACCAGGCTCGACGATGTGCTCAGCTTCGACAATGGTCATCTTGGCGTTGCGGCCCATGGCGCCGTTGAAGTTGTGGGCAGCGAGACGGAATTGGCAGTTACCGAGCTTGTCAGCCTTGTAGGCCTTGACGAAGGCATAGTCACCGTCAATGCTCTCTTCAAGAAGGTAAGACTTTCCCTTGAAGACCTTGACGTCTTTGGGGTAGGAGTAGACATCAGGGGAACCATCAGCCTTGTTACGCAGAGGAAGATCACCAGTCTGGACAACTGTGCCAAAGGCAGCAGGGGTGTAAAAGGCGGGCACACCCTTACCACCAGCGGCGCACCGCTCAGCAAGAGTTCCCTGAGGGGTCAGCTCAAGCTCGACCTCGCCGGTGAGGTACATCTTTTCAAAGGTCTTGTTCTCGCCAATGTAACTAGCAATCATCTTGCGGATTTGCTTAGTCTTGAGAAGTCTGCCGAGACCAAAGTTGTCGGTACCAGCATTGTTGGAGACGGCTGTGAGACCCTTGATTTCAGGCTTCTCAAGAACCTCGTTGATAAGAGAGTCAGGAACACCGCAGAGACCGAAACCACCGCAGAGGAGGGTTGTGTTGGGCTTCATGTCCTTGAGAGCTTCCTTGGCAGAGGGGAAGACCTTGTTGATCTCGGCGCGGCGAGCGGTTGCCGAGAAGGATCGTGCGAGGACGGCATTAGGCTTGACAATTGTTAGTATACAGCCGGGATGCGCATTGAGCTGCCCGAGACACCTACGTTGGTGGGATTGCGAGCAAAAGCTCGGAGCGTCCGTAACCGGAAAGCTGAAGAAGACATGATGTGTGTGTTTGGAGAGGACGGATGAGAAGGTCGGGAATAGCTTCAGTGTGGACAACCCTGCTGTCGGTTAGGAGAGTAGCTGGAGTATATGCTTATATGCACGATCAATTTAGCTTCATGCGCCAGGGCTCTTTCTTCCAGAGACAGATCAGGGAACAAGAAATCTAGGAAGAGATGTTATGAGAGAGAGAACTTGAGCCGGCAATGACGATAGAAGTCGACGGGCCGTTGGCGGGGGATATCCGTTTATTAAGGCCGGCTCTGGCCGTAAATCGACCTCCGTCTAAGCTCAAATACAATTCCGCGACCAAAGTTCGGAAGCGATAATCGGCATTCGGTATGATACCAAAACAGCATTCGCAGGAACATTTAGGCGGGTCGCCCTCATAAGCTCTCCTCCAACGGCTGCCGGGTGGTCCCCGTACAAGAGGACCTTCACCTTTGACCGGAAGCGAAGTGGAGGATCTCCCCGATCTCTGCATGTGGAGACCGAGGATAGAGGGGTCATGAGTGGCAGGACAGCGAGAACAGCGGGGGCTCAAGTCCGGGGCAGGCCTAGGCAGAGCAGTCTGGCGCTGTAGTTTAGTGGGCGGGTAATGGGTTTTCCGAACCTCCCGGCTGTTCGATTCGGGAGTTGACTTGTCATGACGGAACAGGGCTTCTCATGACAGCCAAACAGGTCGGGTTTTCACCTCGACGAGCTAGCTTTGTTAGGAAAACTTGCTGATGTTTGGAGAGGAACATCTCGGGGTTCAGTCACCGTTTTATTCATTGGTGATTATGTGTATTAGTAGTAATTGTTGTGACTACAGAGCGTATCCTAGATTTCCGACCCGGGTGCTCTCCGATCCGAGGTCGGCTATGGACTCTAATTCACTTCCAAATTAGGTACTAAATAAGGTGAGCTAGAAGCATGGGGTTATCAACACTCCCTCCCTTCTTCCCATCGGCAAGTTGCAACACAACGCCAATGCAAGTGTCCATGATATTCTGGTCGCAAAACTCCAAACTCCAAATGCCATCATTAGCTCTATAGGCAAATTCGTGGCAGGTCCCTAAAACATTGGATGCTTGCATGAGCGGAATAATGAAAAGTGAACCATCGGGTATTCCTTTATCCTCCACAATAACCATTTCCCATTCAACTCGAAAATCCACATTACATAGCAGTAGTGGCATTCTCCGGGTGAAGAGATACCAGTCCGATCAAGTTTCCCTCAGGGTCAACAAACTCTCCAATATCCATGATGCATTGTCGAACGCCGTATCGCAGCTGCTTGATCTCGCCGTAATTGTTCTCGATCAACGTCTCGGCAATACTAAGATCAGCCACTCGGATGTGGCATGCTGGTGTTACACCGCGTGCCATGGCTATCTGTCGCTTGTATTCGAGCTGAGCGCGGCTGTCTCCCGTGTCTCTCACTTGCATCAAGGCTCCTGTGATGCGAGATCCTCCGCTTTGGCTCGAGTTGAAGAAGTTCATGGGCTGTACGTCAAAGTGTGAAGATCCCCATTGCTTCATATATGGATCATCAGACTGTTGGGCGTTCACATCCCCAAAGAACCTCCAGCCGAAGCAACGCGAGTAAAAGTTTACCGCTCTGTCCAAGTCGAAGCAGTACAGGAGGAGAAAGTCGGGAGTTCCTCCCATGCAAGACATATCTGGTCTCTCGCTTCCACATGTTTCGGTTTGAGGCAGCGAAGAAGGCAGCAAGTCGTTGTCGTTTGCAATTCTTGGAGAAGCATTGGTACCGAGGGATATGTTCTTGGTGGCGTTTATGGGCAGCGAGAACGTTGAAGCAAAAGCTGGCGGTGTGAGCATCTCGGCTGTGGGTGTGTTGAGAGCATCATAGCCTAGTGAGGGCACGGGCGATGGTGTTCTTCGATCTGTGTCAAGATCCATGGCTGATGAGGAAAGCGTGAGAGATGGCCTTGGTTTTGTGTATGACTCCATTTTGACAAGTGGTTGTATTTTCTTGAATTACACTGGCTCGCTGAATCTTGTTGGACAGAAGCGTCAAGTGATTCAGGCAAGGCAAGGTTCCAGTATTATGAGAAGCGTGACGCGCCGCGAGGCAACAGTCTAACAAAAGGAGAAACACCCGTCGTGTCTTGTCTAGAGACCAGGCCAGCGGACAAGAAGCCACAGCTATCTAAGTTGTTCAACAATCAGATATATGGTTTACAGGAGCAAGTCTTAAACTGACAGGGTTACCTTGTTCTTATAGCCACCTGTTGATGGACAAGAGGCAATTTCCGAGAACTCCAACGCAAACTCTCCTTACATGCTGCGTGCCTTCAACTGCATAAAACACCACAAAAGCAATGATTCGAGACTGGAAGCACGGAACTTGGCGTGGGTGCCATCTGGGGCTTGCCAGGCCAACTCAGGCTAAGTGGTATGGAGGTTAAGGCAAGGAGAAGGCAAGACACTCAAACACAACAAAACAAACACACGGCAGTGTTACGTCAAAGACCAATCGTTTAGGTCCAAAAGGCTAAAGACGTCAAGGGCGGAAGAAACCTGCAGCGACTAGGTCGCTTTGGCAAGTAGGGGTTCTCATTCTGGAAGGCTAATGCATAGACGAGCAGAGCTACTGTTGGCGCTGCATTGTTGGTCTCTCGATTTGGCTCGTGTCAATCACCATCAGCATAAACAAGCGTGTTGTCTCGAGCTGAAAGCTGAAGTTGTGGTTGATTTTCAGGGCCTTGACTTCTTTCGGTCAGTGTAGCGTTTATACTGGAATGGTAAACAACCCGAAATCCCACGCCTTCGCGGGTCATGTCATCAAACAGTTGTCTCAGAAGAGTGCGTTTCTTAATTTGCACACATAGTTGAAAGCGGTTATCCAACGTGAATCCTCACAAGTCTCATTTTCGAACTGATGGCTTGACGATCACCGATCGTGAACGTGAAAGATGGGGGGCCACCAAAGAGAAGGGCGAGAGAGTTTGGCTGGTATCACGTATCAGAGTGGACTGGCCTGAGCGTTCTGCAAGGCGTGGTCTATTTGGCGGGTATAATTAAGCAAGGAGTTGTTTTTAAGTGTGATCGCCTGAACGGTTGGAAATGTGCTTTACAGTAGTAGCTGCATAATTCATGTGCAGGGAAGATATGGCGTGAGTTTCTCAAAAGGAGAATACGCCAGGATCTGACCGAAGGAAAGGAGAGGAACGTTTGTGAGAAGGGAACTGTCGATGATTGTAGTGACGCAAATCAATGAATGATGCTCGGATCCGAAAGTCCCAGGATCTGATTGAGAATGGTTGGAGGTGGGAGTAGGAGTACGTACCGTTCCCGATAAGCTCCTTATCGCCCCGCAGATCCTGGCTTCAGAAAAAAAATTACAGCATGAGCGCGGACCAAAGTCAATAGTGGCAGCTTCAACACCAAGGAACCTCCAAATTGTCGATAATCGCCTCCCACAATCTGGCGCATAATTAAATCGCCATGGAGTCCGGTTCAAAGCGTCGGAAGCTTGACCACTCTGGGTCTGGTCTGAGGCACGATGCTCTCATTGATTTCGAGGCTCGCAGCTCTGCCAGAGTCTCAACCGCTAGCACTTTTGTCCTCCAAACAGACGAGCTACTCAAAGAGGCAAAACTTGACTATGGAAAGGCATTGAAGGATGTTGATGCAAACCTTCATCGATTGAAGGAAGCTATTGACACTGCGACTCCCCACGGACCCAAGCCTGTTCGTACTATGTGCAAAGTCGCCCATCTTCAAGACTAACAAATTTTGTAGATCACCGAGGTCACGAGTCGCTTTGAGAAGAAGCACCGCATTATCATTCCTTATCCCGATCCGAAGCCTGCTAAAGATGCTCCTTACAAGCTTTCTTTTGAGAAACCAGCTTCATACAATGTCGTTGGTAGCTATGTCGCCAGGACCATGGTCAAGTCCCAGGCACAATTTGGCATCGATATGGTAGTTCAGATGCCCAAAACAATGTTCCAAGAGAAGGACTTTACGAGTATGCGATATTTCTACCGCCGAGCATATTACATTGCCTACATTGCCGCCAGCGTCAAGGAAGAGTTAGGAGACTCGATGGATATCGGCTTTGAATACCTGAACGAGAACCCGCTTCTGCCTGTACTTGCACTTCGACCCAAGCCCGAGGAGGAGGAGACCGATGCCAAGGAGATCAATGGGAAAGCTTCAAAGAAGAAGGCGAAGGTTGCGAAATCCCCGTATACTATTCGACTCATCCCTTGCGCTCCTGATGGTCTCTTCCCCAAGTCGAAGCTACTTCCTAGCTCTAACAACAACCGAAGTGGAGAGTCCGATGACAAAAAGACCCAGACCGGAACTCCTTTCTATAACTCTACTTTGAAAGCTGAGGAAACGTTCATCTCTTACCTGCGTGTTCTTACGCACGCCAAAAACGAGTGCCCCGCCCTGACTGATGCCTGTGTATTGGGAAGAATTTGGCTGCAGCAGAGGGGTTTCGGGAGTTCCATCTCGCAAGGTGGGTTTGGCCATTTCGAGTGGTCTGTCATGATTGCTCTCTTGCTTCAAATGGGTGGACGAAATGGACAGGCAGCGCTTTCAAACTCCCTTAGCAGCACTGAACTTTTCAAGGCTGCTGTTCAGTTCCTTTCGACCACTGATTTCAAGAAGAAACCCTTCGTTTTTGGATCCTCGAAGACAAGTGCCGACTCTGTCCGAGAAGCTGGCCCTGTCATGTATGACCCAATCCGAGAACTCAACGTGCTGTCAAAGATGAGCCCCTGGTCTGCGAGTCTACTTCAAATGCATGCCAAGTCTACCACCGACCTCCTCGCTGATGAAGCTGCCGACAAGTTCGACCCGACCTTCATTGTCAAGTCTGATGCTCCCCTGCAGACATTCGATGCTATCTTCGAGATTAAGAGCAAGGATATTCCTAAGTCTAGTAGCTCTACTGACTGCAGAGGAAATGCGTGGGACTTTAGCCTAGAAGCACACAAGGTACTCACAAAGGCCTACGACACTCGTGCTCATCTTGTGCATTTCCAATTGCCTACCGGAGTTGGTTGGCCATTGGGCTCCGCGCCAACTTCAAGTTCTGGTAAACTTCAATTTGGGGTCATGTTCGAATTCGCCCAGATGTCCAGACAGATGGAGCATGGTCCCGCAGCAGAAGAACAAAAAGAAGCTGCCAAGTTCCGACAATTCTGGGGCGAGAAGGCCGAGCTGCGTCGTTTCAAGGATGGCAGTATTCTTGAATGCGTTGAGTGGTCAAGCAAAATTCCATTCCAGATCTGCGAGGAGATCGCAGCCTACACCCTGAAGCGACACTTGAAGGTCGCCAGCGAAAATATTATTGCTTTTGGGGCTGGCTTTTCCAACATTATCACATTCTCTCATATGGATAAGGAGGCTTTCGATGCTGCTCGAAGGGCGTTCCAGACTCTCGAATACGATATTCGAAATCTTGAAGAATTGCCACTGCAGATTAGACAGCTTTCGCCGGTTTCACCAGCCGCTAGATACGCTTCAGTTGATGTTCCAAGCCCAGGCTTCCACACAGGTACTATTGAGCCTATAGACGTGAACCTCTATTTCGAGGCATCGAATCGATGGCCTGAGAACCTAGTGGCCATTCAAGAGACCAAGATTGAGTTTTTGCTGGACTTTGACAGGCGTCTCACGGCCGCGAAAGAAAACATTACAACTTACCTTGGCCGGGATAATAAGGAGATTGGTATCGAGAATTTGGCGTATCTCGATATTATCTACGAATCTGGCGCGGCATTTAGATTGAGAATCCATGCAGACTTGGAAGATACCCTCCTTGGGCGCCAAATCAAGAACAAAACGCTTGATGCTCACATTCGAGAACAGTCGGAAGCAGTCCTTGCTAGGACCAACTGGTTCTTTGCTACCCTACCAATTCATACACAGACTATCTCAACATTTTGCACACGCCTTCATCCTCTATCACAGACTATCCGCTTGGTAAAACACTGGTTCAACTCTCACAAGCTTTCAAGCCACATCAGCGAGGAGCTTATTGAACTCTTCGTTCTGCACGTGTTCTTGCAACCATACCCATGGAGGGCCCCCACGAGTGCCTCAACAGGTTTCTTACGCACCCTGACATTCCTGTCGCGCTGGGATTGGCGTGACGAGCCTCTGATTGTCGACTCTGCAGAGGAGCTGACTGATGACGATCGCCATAACATTCGCAAAGAGCTTGAGTCTCGGCGCAAAAAGGACCCCAACATGAACCACACAGTCATCTTTGTTGCTACCTCCAATGACACTTCTGGCCTCGCTTATACCCGCAATGGACCTTCTAAGCTCATCGCTTCACGTATGACACGACTGGCCAAGGCTGCGTGTAAGCTTGTCAAGGACAGCGGATACCTTATTGATGCTACAGAGCTTTTCGAAACTTCGCTCGAAGACTACGATGTTCTTTTCCATCTTTCTCCAAAAGCTATTGGCTCAATACTTCGAGAGGCTGCTTCTGACCCCTCAGCCCGCCGTCACTCGCAGTTCAAGAACCTCGATGATCGCACAGGTCGCGCACCACTCCCCATCCGTGCTCATCCTGTCGACGTGTTGATGGAGGAGCTACAGCGTGTATACGACGACTCACTTGTATTCTTCCGGGGAACCAACAACAGCGACGAGGACGATGCTGTGATAGGGGCGATCTGGAACCCAAAGCTTCAGCAGCAGAAGTTCCGAGCTGGTCTACCTTATAATTTTCACAAGGTAACCGACGAGGATGGAGATGTAGTCGTGGTGAACCGTAAGGCAGTGTTGTCAGAGATTGCTAGGATTGGTGGCGATATGATTAGAAAGATTGAGGAAGTCGAGTAAAGCTGACACACGGTTGAAGAGGCGAAGACATATTGGAGAATACCCATGCATATAGATCAAGATATAGACTCAGGCATTTATCTTGCGAAACGATTTTAAAAGTTTAATTTACATCAGGCGTCGAATTTACTTGACATTTACATGTGGCCTTATAGTTTTGGAGTAAATGGAATCTGATTGATGACTTATAAGGTCGATGGACCTTTTTGGTGGGATGAGGATCAAAAGATACGTACACACCTCATTAAATTATCTAATTGCCAGTAGTGGAAACAGCTTTACGCGAAAAGACGCGTCTTAACGCGTTTCACTCTCACCCCTCGACCACTATCTTTAGTCAATCTTCCGGTCCCATCACTGCGACAACCAGCTACGACAACTTCGAATTCATAGGCGCTCCGAAACTGATCACGACTACAATTGTTGTCGATTAATCAGAATGCCACATTCTGTCGAAGCAGAAGCCATGTCATCCCCAAGCAACGTTAAGGACGAGCCTACGGAGGAGACAGGAATCTCTGGCGAGGCTCCTAATGCGCCTGAGGCTGATGTCAAGATGAACGAGACAGGAGACGTCAAAAAGGAAGCCAAACAACTTGAGGATATATTCGACGATGCCGACTCGGACGAGGAGTTTCCCAGTTCTGCCACTGTTCAGCCAAGCTCACAAGTTGCACCGCTTTTGTACGTAAAATCCATGTTTGGGCACAGTGGTCGAACTAATTGGTTATAGCGATGCTATGACATTGAAAGCCTCAGATCCTGAGGTCATGCGAAGCTTCTATCAGCGATTATTCCCATGGCGATACCTATTTCAGTGGCTCAATCACAGTCCAACCCCAACGAACGACTTTGGCAATCGAGAGTTCGCTTTCACTCTCCAGAACGATGCCTACCTCCGATACCAATCCTTCCCTACTGCCGATATGTACGCGATCTTGTTGCTCAATGCGATTTAATACTCATGTTGTTACAGGCTCCGCAAGGACGTTCTCCGATTAATGCCCTCTCGTTTCGAAATCGGACCAGTGTACACCACCAATCCCCGTGACCGAAAGCAACTCCGCAACTCATCCGCCTTCAAGCCCCTCGCGAAAGAGCTATGTTTCGATATAGATTTGACAGATTACGATGATATTCGAACATGCTGTGACAAGGCCAACATCTGCAACAAGTGTTGGCAGTTCATGACAATGGCTATTAAAGTGGTAGATGTTGCGCTGAGGGAAGATTTTGGCTTCAAGCACATCATGTGGGTTTACTCAGGACGACGAGGTGCTCACGCCTGGGTTTGTGATAAGAAGGTTCGAAGTATGGACGATCAGAAGAGAAGAGCAATTGCAGGCTATCTTGAGGTGGTCAAGGGAGGTGCACAGAGCGGAAAGAAGGTGAATGTGAGGAGGCCATTACATCCTCATTTGGCGTGAGTTCATGACTTAGACTCTTGTGAAGACGGTACACTAATTCGTCGTAGACGGAGCCTGGAGATCCTGAAAACTCATTTCCAAGAAGACGTTCTTGATGTCCAAGACCCATGGGCTTCTGCTGAGCAATCTGAGAAGCTTTTGCAACTTCTCCCAAACCAGAACCTTAACGAATCACTAAGAAGGAAATGGGATGCCGCTCCAGGACGTGCATCAGCCTCAAAATGGGCTGACATTGACGCTGTAGCAAAGTCAGGCGCCAGCAAAAACCTCGACGCCAGACAGCTCCTTGAAGCCAAGCAAGACATCGTCTTAGAATACACCTATCCCCGACTGGATATTGAAGTCAGCAAGAAACTCAACCATTTGCTGAAGAGTCCTTTTGTCGTGCATCCTGGTACTGGCCGAGTTTGTGTGCCCATTAACACAAAGAATCTTGAGGACTTTGATCCTCTAGGCGTGCCTACGGTGCAGGAACTTTTGGCGGAGATCGACTCCTGGAAAGGGGAGGAGGAGGAGGGTGGTAAAGGCACAGCTGACTGGGAAAAGACAAGCCTCAAGCCATATATCGAGCAGTTCAGACATTTTGTCAATGGATTGATGAAGGATGAGAAGGATGTCAAGGTTAAGCGGGAGCGGGAGGATGAAACCATGGACTTTTAGATGCGATATGAGATGGAACAGACTTATGAACAGCATATATGGTATATTTGGTATTGACTTTTGGAACTGGCTGGCGCAGCAAGGCACTAATACAGATATTTCTACTTTGAGGGAGCTTCCACCTCAGGGGTACTCGTTTGAGGGGTGGTCTCCTCAGCATCAGGATCCTTGATCTCTTGATCTTCCTCCTCAGGTTCCTCGACCCCTTGCCCCTCAGCTTCTTCTGCTTCACCTGAATCATCCCTCTGGTGTCTCAAATGGCCGCCCTTGCGCTTAGGGATGACACTCATGAACGCATCGCCCCAGTTCCCATACTCAAGCCACTTGAGCATGATCTCAACGACGTGGTTTGTCGCTAGAACCGTCCGGCTCTGCATCACCATGTACTGGCCGATAGGCAACCGAGCCGTTCGGATGCCACGTTCCCTTGCTCGTTTGTAGCACAGCCCCTTCTCGCGGTTCTTGTCGACGAGGCCGCCGATGACATAGCTTGTGTTGGGTTCGAGGCGTTCGAGTGTGTACGGTGAGTCTGATGACAGGTAAACGATGTCCTGGTACTCGGGAGCGGGCTCAGGCTCGGGATCAGGCAAGGGGAGAGGGTCCTTTTCGTCCCTCACCCAAGGGATTCTGTTGTCCAGGCTCCTCTGGAGTTGATCGACCATGCGATCACTCGGATCCTTCATCTTCTCCCGAGCCTGCTTCGCACACTCGACGAAATCTCCGTCCACAAAGTCAATGCCCTTCCAATTCTTGTGTTTGTCATCGAGAATCTGGTGGAACCGCTCAGCCAGTTTTCCATTCCAGTCCGAGACGAAGATGTGTGTACGATATCTCGCATTTTTGTTCTCCGAGTATGACCTGGTGATTTGGCTGCCGAGCGAGATGAGCTCCTTCTCGCGCATGTACTGCTCAAAATCACAATCGAAGATGAGTGTGACAGGCACATTGACTGAAGGAGGCTTCTGCTGCCTATTGGCATTTGGATCGATGCCCTGAGCGATAAGTGCTGCTCTTTCTTCACGCTTGCGGACTTTGCGTGCGACTCGACTATCCTTTCGCTTCTGCTTTCGCTCCTCTTTTCCAGCTTCCCATTGCTGCTGTTTTCTCAAACGCTTGAGAGCGTTCTTGGACATAGGCTCGACGGCTTCGCCATCTGCCGGCCGCTTTTGAGGAATAGTTGAGCCCTCTGAAAGGGGCACATTGTCTGTTGACGTTGTGTGAGAGTCGTTGGTGACTGTTTGCTCACTATGTCCAGTGTTGGCTGAGTTTTCTGGTAGTGAGGGTGGCTCCTGATGAGGTTGACTTTTCTCTCCTTCACTCATCGTTGGCTCCATCCTGTGAGAATCAATCTTTCCGGCCTTATCTATACAGAAAACCAATATTTGGCGAATTGATGAATTGATTCTGAGTTCAGGTTAACTTCTCTAAATGTTAGACTAAGTCGTATAAGAGGTTTGCCAGGATAACGTCGAATAGGAAAATGAGCTGTGTAACGATCGTATTATCGAGCAGCCGCAGAAGTTGAAATAGTGGTATACAAGTAATGAGAGCCAGACTTCTAAACGAGTCAATGGCAATCCATCGAATAGCTCAACTCAGAATTAAAGCTAGAGAGGAAGAATCTCACTGTTAAGCTCATAACTTATAGTAGCCAATTTTTCTCACTGAGCCCAGTGATGGTGGGGGCATGATGGAGGTACGTACCGTGACAGAGGACTTGAATTTCATTGAGCTCTCCTGAGCCAATGAGAGCAGAGCAATTGGATGACCAACGTCACGTGTTCCTTGTGGAGGCATCTCAATCCTACAGTTTCCATAGCTCGGCTTCAACCTCAGGTCCAAGAAATAAAAGCTCCCAACTCCTCTCCCTCACAGCAATCGCAATGGAGCACCCGTCGAGCGCGAATTGGAAGGCTCATAAGAAGGCCGACAACCTTTTCAAGCCTTACGATGTCCTCGATGACACCGCAAAGGCTGGTGTGATCGGTGCTCTCAGTGGTCTCTTCCTCTCCTCCGTCAAGAATGCCATGGCCAAGAACAATGTCGGCATCTTGAGCGTCTTTACCCGAGGTGCTCATATCATCGGTATCGGAGGTACGATAGATGTGGTGGACAAGGCCAATTGGAGGTTTAGCGGTACTGATTGTGTCATATAGCCGCCGCTCCCGCCGCATATGTCTTCGTTTCCCGAAGCTCAATGAACCTCCGCGAAAAGGACGACGCCTTCTCTGCTGCTCTCGGTGGCTTCGCCCTGGGTTCAGTTCTCGGCCTTCCCAGTATGACCTGATCTTGTACCTCAAATCACAAAAACCGCATGATTTAACACGCTACAGCGAGACGAATGCCCGTTGTTATGGGACTCGGTGGTGGTCTCGCAATCTTCCAGGGTATGTTCCACTACCTCGGCGGCCGATACGATAGCTTCAAGAGAGAGGACGACGAGTTCGAGCGCAAGGAGATCATCCGACGAAGCACCCGACTGCCAATTGAGCAGACTATTTCAGAGATTGGCGAGGGCCGAGGTAAGTCGCGCACAACGTTTGATGTGGCCGGGCAATTTCTCACGCTTCGATAGGCATCCGACCTGCAGGATATGAGGAGCGAAGGGCAGAGCGACTTAGTGCGAAGTATGGTGTTGAGATCAATCCTATTAAGGCCACTGTCGAGGGTAGCCAATAAGCACGATGCGACAAGCGGGTGCACGGGATGGGACGGGAGCGATTGTACATAACTCTTCTGGGCGAGGAAGAGATGCCACACTAGAGAATTGGAGTTTTGTTTTGTTTCCATGTGAAGCTCTGAACTGTGTCAACTCTCGCTTGGGCAGTCAGTTCTCTCCTAAAAGGTATGTCATCTGAGCCTTCATTCATCCCTCCCCATTTAGCAATGATGATATACCGAGTCAGAGGCTGTTTATGATCTTAATGATTCCAATACTCACCAATATCTACATCCTGAGCCCCTATTGTCACTTGTATCAAGTCTGTTAATTATTGAGTGAACAATACTGACCGCATCAAGGCACTAGGCTCCTAATCTATCCATTTACGAAACCTTTTCTGTATAAAGCATCGTGGTACGTGTGATTTCTTCCATTTTCTCGCATACCGTTCTATGATGATACATCGAGTCAGAGGCTGTTTATGATCTAAATGATTCCAACGCTCACCAATATCTACATCCTGAGAAGCCGCTCATTTTATCTTTGTCTACTGCAAGCTCATTTGGATGCGTTGCTAACTCATCCAAGTATAGTTACTCTGGTTTATTCCTCTTTCACGTGTGTCACAAGCGTTTGTCCATCCTGATCTGACTTTACGGTCATCTCATTTCATTATTTACGCCAGTATAAGCTAGCGACTTCTTCATTAAATGTGCATTATCTCACGTTCTCCATGTCAACCTTTTTTTTGAATGTATTCATCCATCCTGTGTCTCGTGTGGGTTCCATTTGCTTTTGCCCTTGATCCTGTCTTTCCAACTCAAACGACTTTCAAGCCTGTGATTTTCTCTTCCATCCGTGTTGGGCGGACCTCAGACCTTGACAACCTGCAATCCGACTTGCACATAACGTGCGAAGACGAAAAATATACAACCGGCCAGCATAGAACAGCCACAAAACAACTGCAGGCCGAGATAGTCACCATTCTGAGCAGACACGATGGCTCCGGCGATGGGGCTTCCTGTCAGAGCACCAAAAGACTGAACCGCAAACGCAGCGCCAACACGAGTGCCAATCTGGCGAATATCGGAGAGCTGTGCGATGAGAGTCGGGACGAGGCTGATATAGCCACCCGATGAGAACCCAAAAATGACAGCAAATACGACAATGCCGGCGGTATCTTTGACAGGAATCCAGACGCAGAAACAAAAGAGCGCGGATATGAATGTGATGATGATCATGACGTTGTATCGACCGATCTTGTCGGCGATAATGCCGGGAATAATACGACCAAAGATACTGTGGTCAAGTCAGTACGTACTGCAAAGCATCGCCTGGAAGGGCCATGACTTACCTTACAGCGTTGAGGATAGGTAGCAGGTAAGGGATCAAAGTCTCGGACATGCCCGCAGCCTGAGCCTGGAGGAGGACATAGTTGAAGGGAAGAAACATGCCCCACATGAAGAGAAAGAAGCCGATGACAGTGATGAGGATGGGGAGTTCATGGAGACCGTTGATGTAGTCCTTGACAACAAAGGGCTTGGGGCGGGGAGGTAGACGCGACTTGACAGTGAGACAAGAGAAGACAAGCAAGACGAGGAACATGAAAGCCATGGTACGCATCATCCAGGGGAAACCGACACTCTGAATCATCTTGTCCATCATGATTGGAAGAACAACACCTCCGAGAGATGAGCCTGAGACCATGATACCAAAAGCGCCAGCTCTACGTTTGAAGAACCATGTGACGAGTGAGGACATGCAAGCGTTGAAGACAGCGCTTGATCCAATAGCTGCGACGATGGACTGTGAGAGGAAGAACTGATAGTATTCTTTTGACAAAGAAATCATCATGAGACCAAAGATGTAGGCGATCGACCCACCCCAGAGAAGATACTTGGGGCCGTAGTTGTCGAAGAGACTGCCAAACTAGTAACCAAAGGTCAGTTTATTGCTGGATACGGGGAGGATGTGTACACATACAATAGCACCACAGAAGACCATGAAGAACACCTCAACAGAGGTGATCCAGCTCACGGCAGAGCTATCATAGTCCCTAAGCGGTCCAGAAACATAGTATTTCTGAAACACACCCACGCAGTTCACAAGGCCGAATGTGCAGAACAGAGCACACCATCCACCAAAGACAACAAGCCAAGCCTCGAAGCCGCCATCTGGGAAATCAGCTGGTGCCATTCCCGGTGGAGGACCTGCTGGCGGTTGCTCATGTTTCTTCTCATCATTGTCACCACGCTCGAGATCAGCTGCGACGGCGTTGGCAGGTTCTGGATGTATGTTGGCTTCTGTTTTGGTAGTAGGTTGAGGACCTGACTTTTCAGGGTCTGTTGAAGTGGCTGGTTGGAGGTTTCTGTCATTGACGGTCTCGGAGGAGGAGGATATCGTCGAACGAGCCATGGTGATGGTTGTGTAGGTGTAATCTGAGATGTAGGGCAAAGAAACGGAAGAATTATTATTGTATGTTGCGTGTTACTCAAGCTGCCACTAGGCCATGATATGTCATGTCAGTGTTAACAAGTGTAAATCATTGCTGTGTAGTGATTGTATGGCTCAGTCCAACATGGGCAGAACCTTTATAAATATTGAAAGTCGCCCTCTGTAAGTCTCACCGTCTTACATCTACCTATGTACTATAATATATGATCTATATTAGCTATAGTTAGTAGTGGGGTAGATCTCCCGTTGTTGAAACCAATACCTACGGAGTACCGTGTCTATCCTTGCACCATTAATCGGTGTTCGTTCTTGGCGGAGGTGATAAATCCGTCCAAGTATGGATCAGTATCGGCTTTAACAAGGGTGCTCTTTGCTTATTTCGTCCGTTATCATACAACTCATACCTAGGTAGTCTCATAAGGCTGGTCTCACTCTGACATTGGACTTAACTCAAAGCCGAGTCGCGAGCTGTCTAAGCCCAAAGCGTGGCTGGCAGCGGAAATCATCCAATAATTTCGAGCCATGGTAACATACGGGTGCTCCTTTTGAGCCTACATTATTAATACAAGCTGAAAAGGAATGGTTTGTCAGATAAGTTGACTGCATGGGATGAGTCAGTGATCGTCGTGCGTTTTAGCCTGTTGTTGAGCTATTCCTCCTATAGGGGCCTGGCTGAATAGACCGTTCGGATCCGATGCGAGAATTGATTAGCCCGTCCATCAAAATACCGGTACCTACCAAGTGACACGCGCTGTTATTATGGTGCTGGCTGTGCCTCTTCAGGACTTAAGCCACAAGTTCAGTATGAGCCGAATTCCCGAACACGCGAATCAACTAACAGCTCTTCAAACATCTCAGTATTGATACATAAAGACTTCAGCTCTATGATGGATAGTATAGGTAGGGAAGTAATCATACATGACAAACAAAACGTTGTGTTGTGTAAAAGTCTCCTGCTCGTCTGGCTCCTTTTTTTTTTTTTTAATTCATGCTCTGCAACATCGCTCACTCATATCACATTGCTCCTCACCTGCACATTCTCATCGTATGAACTCCTTGAGATCCTTGCTGTCCTCGAATTTTACCTTGCCATCCTTCTCAACTGTGGCAACGTGAATTCCCGTCACTGACTTCTCTGCCACTTCTGGCTCAACAGCCTTGACAGGGGCAGGCTTGGTCTCGGTACCGTCAGTCAGCTTGGGCTTGTTCTTCAAGTCGAGGGCTTCTGCCAGGACACCGGGCTCGGCATCAGCAATCTCATTCACTTGCTTGTTAGTGAGAACGTCTGAAGCGCGCACTCCTCGGCTAGACATGAGGACCTTTGTGGGACCATGAAATTGGAGGAAAAGGCGATCACCCCAGATGGTTCGTCGAGTAGCGGTTCGCATGCTGTAGAAAGCTCTTGCCAGGTACTTCCATACCTCCGAGTTACGGACAGTCTTCACCCACTCAGGCTCCGAGATCCATCTCGATAGCGAGGGCACCTGGAGTCGTAGGCTGTTGCTCTTAAAGCGGAAAGGCTGTGGCGGATATCGGCTGATCGAGTAGGCGACAACACTTCCGGGGTGCGCGACAAACTCCTCTCCCTCTTTGAGAGTGAGCTCGTAGATTTGTCCTGGTGCTGATAGAGCAGCGAGACCTCGTCCCGTAAGGAGTGTGTTGCCCCAATGGGCCAGTGTGAGGCTGCTCTGGATGCGCGCCGAGGGCGCAAGAGTGTGTCCTGTCCAGGCCAACAGCGCATTCCTCTGCGAGATCATCCAATCTGTCGTTCCGTCGAGGTGGAGGACTGTAAAAGTGGTTGTAGGTGATTTCGTCGATATCAAGGCTGTGATGGGCGTCGTGGCTGAGATGCGCTGGTAGAGAAAGGGGACGCCGAGAAAGGCTCGAGTGATCGGGTTGAGGATCGAGAGTGTCGACTGGGCCTGTCTGTCGTATTAATAAGTGTTTTGTGGCATCTTTGTCGTCATGTTGCGTACATTTCCAGGCTTGCCGGCCACAGCAACCAAGGTACCCCTCCGAGTATAGAGCTTCTGCGACGCCGACAACGTCACGGAAAGGAGCGAATATGGGGAGCCGAGAACCTCGAATCGAGCATCTAAACATGAAAAGGGTCAGGGACTCGCTTCTGTCATGGCTCAATGGCACGGAAAAATCATACCCGCAGGATCCCTTGCCTCGAGAGCTCCAAAGGCATCGGCTCCAACCTTTGGCGCTTCAGTGCTCGGCGCAGCGCTGATTTGGATACTCCTACACTGCGTGCAAGTATACGAGGGTATTGCCCGCAGCCGTAGTCCTCGTGCCGCTCTCGTCAAGGGCAATTGGCCTCGCATTTTGTTTGGATATATGAGCTCTGAGAGAGCTGTACAACTTGTATATCTACCACCTCACATTCAACTCAAGCCATGGGACCTTAACCCGCTATCACCAAAAGCGAATCAGTCTTGTTAGCGGCTTTTCCCGTTCCCACACGTCATGTCACGTGCGGATCCGTTACCGTGCCAACGCCCGTGCTTTCTTCCTCATTTCACTAGACCGCTACCCATGCTATCTCTCTCTATAGCAAATCTTTGCTAACTTTCAGGACGTGGTAGCGGCCAGTTTGGTAGGCTGACAGATTCCGACTCAACGACACCTTGAGCTTCTTCGCCCTCACAACCAATACAATCCTCTCGACACCGAATACACGTGTGTACATTCATAGTACTTACACAATGAGTGTGAGAGTGGTCTCCAGGATAAGACCGCTGCTAGAAAAGGAGCGCGAATGTGACATTATCGTTCGAGCCGATACTGCGGATGCTGGCAAGCCAAACACGGTCGTCAAGATTCCCAACCCCAAGAACGAGGGTGAGGAGTTCTCATTCGCGTTCAATGGCGTCTACGACCGATCTACGACTCAAGAGGAATTGTTTACTGCTGAAGGTGCGATCTCATAAGCTAACGCGTTTTGTTTTATCTTGTTTCCGTTTACTACCTCTCGTTCCTGCTCATATCGTATCGTGTGTTGACTCGAATAGTGGCGCCGCACGTCAAGTCTCTCTTCCAGGGATTTGATGTCACAATATTCGCCTATGGTGTCACCGGTACCGGTAAAACACACACGATGCGAGGTGGTATGAAGCTGGCAGACCGTGGGGTGATTCCTCGGATGCTCAGCAACGTCTTTCGAAGAGGCAAGAAGATCATGAAGGATTCTCGCGGTGAGACGAATGTCCAGGTTTTGCTGTCCTACTACGAAATCTATAACGACAAGGTCTTTGATCTCCTCGAGCCACCCGAGAAGCGAACGCCAACCGGTCTACCACTACGAGCTGAGGCCAATGGCAAGACTATTGTTGTCGGCCTGTCAGAAAGAGCTTGCGAAGACCTCAAGGACTTTGAGAAGCTGTATATCGAAGCCAACAACAACCGTGTCACGGCAGCTACCAAGCTCAACGCCCACAGTAGCCGCAGCCATGCTATTCTACGAGTCAAGCTGATCCAAACAACTTCAGAGATGGTCAGGGAGAGCACAGCATCCGCCATTGACTTGGCCGGATCTGAGGACAACCGCCGAACCGACAACGGAAAGGAGAGGCTGGTGGAATCTGCGGCCATCAACAAGAGTCTCTTTGTCCTGAGCCAGTGCATCGATGCTATCGGCCGCGGTGACAAGAGGATACCCTACCGGGAGTCCAAGATGACACGCATTCTGTCACTGGGTCAGAACAATGGGATCACTGTCATGATCTTGAATCTGTCCCCTCTGCGAAGTTATCACCTCGACACCCTCAGCAGTCTCAACGTCAGCTCTCGAGCCAAGAGGATTGAGGTTAGGGAGATTGAGAATGAGATTGTGTACAAGCAAGTTCCTAGGGCAAACTCGGGTCTCACAGGTTCCAATGTCCAGCGTCAGCCTCTTCGGCCACTTGCCAATCTCACCAACGTGCACAATGGCAACGTTGCTGCCAAGGCCGCTGACAAGGCTGCTGATGCCAATAAGCCTGTCAAAGCCTTCAGCGTCTACACTGACAGGTCCAAGCCAGCAGCACCTGTCAGCCGTCCCCTAGTGAGCTCCAATATCGCTCGTCGAGTCAATCCAGTCAAGCGGCCGTCTGAAAATGATGCCGCCATGAGACCCAGTAAGATCTCGAGGCCTACAGCTCCAGCATCTGTTACGGTTTCCGCTGCCCAGATTGAGGCCATGGTTGAGAAGAAGGTCAGCGAGATCCTTGCTGCTCGCGTTGCAGCTGATAAGGAATCTCAGTCACCACCAACGGTCCAACCTGAAATCAGTGATGCTGTGCAAAGGCGATTGGAAGCTCTCGAGCGGCGGATTGATAGCGATGAATGGCGAGATGATTCCAAGTCGGATGGTCTGAGGTTCCTCCTGGCTGCTCGCCAACACAAGGAGCGCGGCGAGGATGAGATCGCGCTTAAGATGTACGAGAAGGCTCTACCCTACTTTCCTGGACAAACAAAGCTGCTCAATAAAATCGAGAGACTGCGATCGCGGTTGAACGGAAACGCTCCAGCTCCTTCTCCTCGCCGGGAAACTCCTCGTTCAGAACGCAAGAAGCGAAGGCTCGTCTACGATGATGCGGACGGTGATTATGAGACTGCCGAGGCAGACGTTGATGAGGAGGAGTTTGCTCACCGTGCCTCAAAAGCCAAGTCTCGAAAGCTCAAGGTCAAGGCTCTTGCCACCAAGTCCATTCTTTCGGGTGATGATGAGGGTCCCGCATCGCCTCGAACTCAACATCTCCTCGATATTGTCAACTCACGCGACCTCGATCAGATTCGAAGCCTAGTCGGCTTCGGTGCGAAGAAAGCCCGTGACCTGGTTGACTATCTCAAGGTCGTCAACGATGACGAGGCTGGTGGCCGTATCGACAGTCTTGCTCAGCTGAGGACTGTTCCTGGCATGGGAAGCCGAACCGTGGAGAGAGCGTATGACGGACTTGTTGTTTGAGCGTGGCGTAAGTTGCTTTACACCCGGAGATGGGATGGGCATCCAATGCTTTGGGTCTTATATCATAGCCGTATACCCCCCTGTTTTGTTGGAAGTTGATGGATGCATTGGAAAGCGAGGGGAGTTTCATGGAGTTTGGGTGGGTTGAATTTATACAAAGGTTGTATGGAAGGCAGTGGTAAAAGGCTGTCATTTAGGTGTTTGTTTATTCATTAATCGGTTTCCAAATTGCACTACATATTGTGTCCAAGTAATACTCATTCACCTTATACAGTAGTCCATGTGTGTCGTTCGCTGTAGAAATAATGGACTATAAAATTGGATTATCATGACTGAATTCTGCAACTTCTTGTCAACTCTTCGGTCTATGGTGCACAAACCAACCCATAAACATGTTACTGGTACGCGCTCAGACATTCATGCATACATATGTAAGAAGACGAGACGACACGAGACAACACAGCCATTTATACCGTAAACGTATTTTATGCGTTGACCAAGGAATTTAGGGACGATCGCACCATATGAAACCACTTCTGTCACTTTAGGTTTGTGCATAGCCACTGGCGTTTGCATTATCCAACGTCTCTGGCGATCCAAACTTACACGATCCAATGATTTGAGAGATGTAGACGCTAGAAACCGGCTGCCGAAGCCTTGAGTTTCGTGTGTAAGAATGCATGTGACCAAATGCACCAGCATTGATATATATATATA
>JABSTL010000100.1:0-32377 GCA_013759095.1 Fusarium sp. NRRL 29148
GGGTGATGACCTTGCCTCCCGTGCCGCGAAACATGGTAGTCAAGTCATCTTGGATGAAGAGAGATAGACCCTCACTGACGGCTTGCCGGATCTTTTGGAGATGAGCCTTTGACGTCGCTGAGTTTCTGATGTGGACAGAAAACATGGTGACATTTGCAAGCTCGCGAAGAGCGTCGAGGACAGTACCCGATTGAGTCCTTAGGGGAGCCAGTGGTTCTTCAGCCTCAATAGAGACGATGAGCTTGGGATTCTGGTTCAAGCGGAAGTCGAGGAGGAGGGTACTCGAATGGAACTTGTCACGCACTTCATCGGGAAGTGAAGGGGCTTCGATGAAGTCGAAGGAGGCTATAGACGGCGGAAGGACTCTGACGATTAAGAACGTGCCCGTCTTGATGCCCTTGAGTCTGATGGGAATGTTGATGTCGAACAAGGTTTCTTGACTGTCGAAGCGAGTCGTGATGGTGATATCTCTGATCTGAGGGTCCGGACCGATTAAAAAACGCGTCGTATCATTCCATCGCCACGCAACAACGGCCGGCGTTGTACTATTCACATCGAGACTCGATAGTGTCGCCATGTCGGATCCTAGCTGTTAGCAACAGTCCAATAACAACACTCACCTACGCAACCAACCCCCAGAATCAGCGTTATCTGATAAGGAACTCGCACCGTCTCCAGAACTGAGCTGCAAGCCGGAGCAGGTTCCCTTTACGATCCGCAAGGAACCAACAGATCTCCACCAAGAGAAAGATCAGCTTCTCACAAGCCGGGCAACTGTTCGAGCTCCAGAACTTGAGCTGCAAGACTTCAAACAGCCCCCTCCACAGGCCCCGATCGTTCCAGCAAAGGAGGAGCGCGCACCTCGTTTGATGGGTACAATACGGAATTTTATACGGTCTGCAGCGCGAGTTCACTGACTTTCTCTTGGACGCGTTTCGAGGGGATGCTGTGTCGGGATGGGACGGTTGTGGATGATAGAAAAAGACGAATCGATTGAGAACTTCTCACGGAGGAAATGGCGTTGGTTTTGAGGGGCCTCGATGGTCGAGGGTGAGGCTGTGATGATGGATCATTGTGAGGACTCGGTGAGTGCGTGAATGCGAACACGAGGCAGATTGAGAAAGGTGATAAAATGGAGGCGGAAAATCAGTTGATCCGTCCCGATCTATGGAGCCAAGCAGCGTTGAGCCAATCAGTGCATTGACAGCGTGTGCAGTCACATGACACGAAATGATGTCAGCGGCTTTTCCTCTTCCGTGAAAGCACACCCTATAACACGCGACATTGCATTTGCGGACTTTAGTCATTGCACTGAAGCTAAAAGCGGTCACTTAGCTCTTAGAATCAGTCCGCTTTATCCAAAGTTATGCATGGTAATGAATTGTGTAAACTGTTTCCATTCTGCCGCCGAGTTTCCAAAGCATACCTTAATCTTCTGAGCTTGCCCAATCTCCTAGATTATCCACATGCGATTGCTATAGTTGTCGTTATACAACTTTCTGCAAAGTTGCGTTCAGCAGAGTTAGTTTAGGTTGAATTTATTAATAACCCTGAATTAGAATGTATGTTAGTAGATGCATTATGGCCAAGTCTTTACAGGTCGAGCAAAGCTGCTTTGTATTCCACATATTTCTTTCCCAACCATACGACAACAGTCTGAGCTCTGGAGTAGATGTGGTGCATCATGCGACCCTGTCTGTTCCGTTCGGGAATGTGTTTTTGGTTGATGCATATTGCGTCAATCCAGTAATCATTGTCGGGGGCGTGTTTCAGGAGGTAGTGAAGGCGTCCCAAAGGTTTCGCTGGACGTTGAAGCTGACGCCGTTGAGGGTAATAGTCTGCTCAGCTTAACCTTCTCCCCACATATATGAGAGCGCGTCAAACTTAGGCCTATCACCGAATGTGACTTCGAGCAAGTGGCAGGTGATGGCATCACCATCCTTAGCTGCTTCGATCCGCAATAGCCGCGTGCAATCATCGACATTGGTCCAGAGGCTGATACGGGTACCAGGATTCACCTAGGTCTTATGATCGGTCTGTCTCGCCCTTGAAATCACGCACAAGCATAATGCTATCCTTCATTGTTGACGATATGAACTTGAACAATGCAAGTTTGTTGCTAGAGGGTAGGGTAATTGCCTTACAATATGAGGCAGCGCGTGCGGTTAGCACGTACATCCGTGTTGTTTCAACCCTTGAACAATCAGAAGAGGTTGTCGCCAATCCATATTTACCAGCCATTAGCTGCATAAAGTATGAACTTGTTGGTAGGAATTGCTCTGAGAGAAAATTCAATGCTGTAATATCAGCTTATTACTAAGAATGAAACATTTCACAGAATGAGGAAGTTGGCTAGATATCAGACTACATGAAACTAAAGCTTTACACTGAAAGTTAAAAGTAATAGTAATTTAATCATCTTCTATTCTATACTACTCTTTCTTACTATACTCTGCGGAATGCAACATGGACACCATTGGCATTGCCACACCCAAGCGCGATCTCCTCGGTCCAAGGCTTCGGGTCCATCGATTGAATCGATGGAAACTCTTGAGCAAAGCGCATTATCACCAAGAGAGACTCAGTAATGGCGTATTGTTGACCGAGACATATACGTGGGCCCCCATTGAAAGGCAGAAAGAACTGATTATAATTAGTATTGTGCCAATCTCTTGCAAAACCATACATCATCACATGTTGAACTTACCCATGAAGGTCTAAGGGACTCCCATCTCTCAGGCCGAAACTCTTCAGCGTCTTGACCATATAGATCCTTACGGCGATGCATGGCGTATACAGTGTAATTCACCATGGAGTCTTTTGGAACATGAATGGGTTGATCACCGTTTGGGCCACCACCATGAGGTAGAACCGTATCCCGATATGCCATGCGCCCATTACTAGGCACAGGTGGATGGAGACGTAATGCTAAAGAGACGTCAATAAGTGCCTTGATTGAGGAATAAAACTGACATTCGTTGATGCAGTATTTAGCATATGTGAGACGACGAAGCTGCTCATATGTTGGTTCATTTGTGTCCAGATGCATAACTTCATCTCGAATCTTGGTCCAGATATCTGGTCTCCGTGCAAGGACAAAGAAGAGATTACCCAGCAGGTTCGAGGTGGTGTCTCTTGCAGCTATCAAGACGCTCAACAACTCTGCGCGAATCTTTTCCTTTGATACACCCGAACTAGCAAGCTGCCTCAGCAAACTGTCATGTCGATTTTTGGATTCATTTTCTCTTGGTACTTCTCCCTCCAAAGTCGATTTGCGAAGAGCCATGGCTTGATCGACATAATGCTCTACATAAGACCGGCACACCTGATAGGCGTCAAGTGCCTTGCTTCGAGAGCCTTGGAAGCGGCGGAACGGGCCCAATCTTGCCTGGTAAGCCACGTCTTTGAGAGTGAAATCAAAGGCTTTGGTAAACTCTTGGCTTGCTTTGGTAGGGTTGCAAAGTGTATCTGTTGACTCGCCGAAGAGGAATTCAGTGCCAGTGTCCATGGTAAAGTCAAAGAGAAGTTCCTGCAGGTTGAAGGGTGTGTCGATGGGTATCTTTGACACAAGATCTGTGACATGCCGACTTGTCAATTCAAGGTCGGCGACTTGATCTCGGGCAAAGGTTGGACGCATCAAAGCCCGCGAGTGTGCCCATTCTTCACCATCAGAAACAAACATGCCACCGCCTGTGACAGGATTGAACAATGGAGCCCGAAAAGAAAGCCCATAGTCCTTGAACTTGAGGGCAAGGACTGTCTTGATGTTCTCCGGGTCGATTGTAAATATAGTCTGTTGAGAACCACGCTCAACTAGAAATGTGACACCAACTGTTTTGTAAAAGTCTTTGGCAAAGGTTTCCAACAATCGCTTTTCTTTGAACACCCTCATCAGCTTCAAGATGAAGTCAATGCCAAAGAATGGATCCCTCAGCGGGAGCTGGCAAGTCACGGGAGCGCAGCCGTGTTTTTCGCGGAACTTGCGCCTTGCTCGTTTTGTATTGATGCGAACTCCTATGACACGGAGAGTGTAGATTGTTAGGAGGGTGATAACAATCTTTAATTTGAGCGAGAGACTTTCGTCGATTGCTTTCCATGGAAGCATAGCCATACTCCTAGATTCTGATTCTTATTGTAAATGTTGCTAATCTGTAGAAGCACTAGATGAAGAAATTTGGCTCTCAAGTAGCTATACTGAGATGCATTACTCATTTTATCCGACATTCCACAGTGTTGCGTAACGTTCGAGGTTCGGAGGAATAAGATCCGTGTGAACATTGCGGAAGGTAAAGATACCTGGATGCATGAGATAATGCATAGTGACGTAAACGGGTTACAGTTACATTCGGTCTTAGCATACGAGACTCGGCCGGACGCGGAGACAGCCCGTGGCCCGGCCCATGGACCGACCCGCGATCCCTGTATCTTGCGTGTACCTGGACAGCAACCTTTTAAAACAAAAGCACCTCGCTCAAAGGGCCATCCCTCAAGGCGTGGCTCTATCCGTCCAAGCATCATATCTTGTCCCCCTCCCTCCCGTCCTCTCCATCCGTGAGCTTATCCTTCTGTTACCTGCCGTTTGTGCTGACGATGTGTTGCAATATGGTCGGCATAGCTCTACTTGGAGCCGGGATCTTTGCGAGAGAACGTACGTCGAGCCCCCTCGAGCTGGTTATCAATGGCGAGGTTGCATTGCAGAAGAGCTTTTGAGTCAATGTTACGCTGACATGCTACAGAACACTTGCCGGCTATTGAGGCCATTGGACACCTCAATCTCAAAGCCGTCTACTCGCGATCTGAGCAAGCGGCAATATCGCTTGCGAAACAAGCCCGGGACAGGGTCGATATCTACTTTGATAGCCCTCCCATAAGTGGAAGGTCACTCGACGATCTCCTCGCAAGGTCTGACATAGCTGCAGTGTCAGCATGTGCTACTATTCTAGCCCAGCCCCAACTTATCCGCAAAGCTCTGGGAGCCGGAAAGCATGTGCTGAGTGAGAAGCCGATAGCACAGGACACTGAAACTGCTATAGAGCTTATCCAATGGTACAATTCTCAGCCCAACCTTCCGATATGGGCCGTTGCTGAGAATTTCCGATTTAATGAGAGTTTGAGGTATGCTGCGATGAAAACCCGAGAAATGGGGGGGAAACTTGCATCCTTCCGTCTGGGCTACTATGGATTAATCAAGAAGGAAAATAAATACTTCAAGACGGAATGTATGTGAAAAGTACTGTGCTTAGCCTTTTGACACAGACACTGATACTCCACAGGGCGCAAGGCTCCAGAATTCCAAGGTGGATTCCTTCTCGATAGCGGAATTCACTTTATTGCTAGCCTCAGGCTTCTTCTCGGTGCCGTTGGGCAAGAAGCTAAGGAGGTAATGGCCTGGTCCAGTTTGCTTGAGGAGCATCTCCATCCTGTTGATACTATTCACGCTGTTGTATCCACCACTGATTCTCGACATGGAACAGTTTGCATCTCCTTTGGGGTACAACACAAATCCACTCTGGAGATCGAAATTATCAGTACTCATGGGGTTGTTGTTTGGACACCTGTCAGTGTCGAATCCACTGTCAAATCAGATTCTGGGGAGTTGATGAATGAGATAAAGGAATTCATTTACAATAATGGTGTCGAAGCCGAATTTGAGGCATTTAGTCAAGCCATATTGCAGAAACGCCCAGACCCGCGCCAGACTCCTGTGGAAGCCCTCAATGACCTTGCCCTTCTTCAGGGTCTGTTGGAGTCTACAGCATGTAATGGCTTGATAAAGCTTGCCAAGTTTGAGGATCGAGTTCTACATTCTTAACAAACTCGTGTGGTTCAGGCAAATCAAGACAAACTCACAGTTCAATTATTTATCTTGTAGCTCAAGTCCTTCACTCTTAAGCAGACAATAATTGAGAAATGAATCACGACTATACTAAATGACACTATGTGATCTTTATTTTTATGCCTTGATGTGGATCTAAAGCAGGAGCTTTCCAGCCAGTAATTGTTTATCAACAAGAAGATATTCTCCTGGTTTCCAGCTTTCAAATCTATGACGGGCCAGGTGTTATACTATGCTGCTCTCTCAGCCTTAGTAGGAGCTTTCCTTGGCTGTCTTTCAATGAGGAGCACCAGTGACAAAACAGATGCGATGGAGAAGTAAAGCATTACCCTCATCTGCTCTGAGTAGGCATCTGCATATAGGACTCTTGTACGAGATTGTGTCTCAGGGGAGAGCATCCCAATATTCTCTGAAGACAGCAGTATTTGTGCAACTTGCTCTGCTGTCAAGAACTTGGCAGCTTCTCTCTTTATATGGTTAATGAGCAAAGCGGAACAGACGGCAAGCCCGATTGTGCCCCCCAGCACTCTGATCTGTGTCACAGAACCCATTGTGACAGCTAAGGTTATGTCAGTTGAGAAGCATCAATGGTTTGGCAGGAGAATTGGGGGTTCGTACCTAAATCTTTCTCAGTGACGACGAGCGGCACCATCATCAGGATTGTGCTGAGATTGAACCCGAAACCGAGGCCCATGATAGCCTCGTAGCCATATTGTGCCGAGGCAATAGAGGTTGATGATTTTAAGGAGCTATATAGGCCAACTCCTACTGTCTGCAGTGAACCTCCGAGGAAGAGCGTGTAGAGAGGAGGGACTCCCAGCTTAGAGACCAATATCCCGTTGATAGCAGTCGCCAATGGAGACAGGAGAAGTAGAGGAAGTGTACGAATACCAGCGTTGATAGCTGATGTCATGTTGACCGTTTGGAATCTCTGCGGTATGTTGATAAGAGCAGCCATAAAGGGGAAACCTGTAAAGAACCCGTTTCTTGACGAAAACCGAATTAGCCGACCGCGAACTTAGGATCGACTGACTGTAGACTTACAAAAGTAGTCCCATAACAAACCTGTTATGCACCAGGCTCCACGGAAACATGGGCTCACGGACACCATGTCTCTTAGAAAGCAGTCGCTCCCAGAAAACAAAGGAAATCCACAAGACTCCAGATAGTACAAAGGTTGATACAATAGCACCACTTCCCCACGAGTAGGCCACTCCACCTTGCTCGAGTGCAAAGATGATGAGGATGGATGCAGCTAATGACACAGCCATACCAACAAAGTCGACCCGCTTCCACATTTGTTTCGATGCGAGGGAATGGAAGAAGCGATCGGACTCCCCGTAGGGAAAGTTGAATGGGACCGAGAAGGCGAGAAGAACGGCCGCAAGCGCTCCCCCAGGACCACTACGGGTGATCAGTCATTGAACAGTGCCTACATTGCAAGCCGTCTGGAAGAGAATAGAACTCACTTGAAGTAGAACACCCAACGCCATGTCGTGTGGTCTGTGATTGCTCCTCCAAGGATTGGGCCGAGGACACTTGAGAGGATAAAGGTTGACGACATGATAGAGATGTAGGTTGCGTACTTGTCTGGGGGCACCATGAGCGGTACCATGATTGTCGACAAAGAGTAGATACCGGAGCCTCCCATCCCCTGAAAAGCACGGAAGACGATCCTGTGATAAAGATAGACGATGAGCACGCGCATGAGGGTTGGTATCAAGAGAGAAAGTTGACATACAGAGGCACCATGGAGTCAGAAGCACCACAAGCCATAGAGAAGACAGTAAAGATCGTGATCGCAAGTAGTAGCATAAGTTTACAGCCAAATATGTCACTGAGCTTGGAATAGATGATGAGGAAACCTGAAATCTCTTAGTTCCCATACTGACATTATACGACAGAGAGAACATACCGGTGTATGTTACCAAGTAGGATGTCACAATCCAACCGGCCATGTTGAAGCCTTGAAGGGCATCAACGATTGAGACCAGAGCCGTGCTCACAATGGTAGTCTCCAATGTCGACAGCAATAAGCTCAAGCACAGGCTATGTCAATGGTAATCAGCTGTGTAGTAAGGGCAACTGGGCGAAAATAACCTACGCTGAGGTCAAAGCATGAAGCCTCCATCCAGTATGGTAAACCCTTTGTTTGGTCGCATTGTCTGACGAACCAGCTGCAATCTCAACATTCCTGTTATTGTCGCTCAAGACCGAGCCGTGGTTGTCGGACGAAGCTTCGGCTTCAGTCACCGTGTCAGAGGGTAATCCACGTGCATCGTCAGCAGACGCCTCGTTGTTTGTCTTGACGGGAGTTCCGGGAGGGGTGCCCTGAAGATGTTTCAATGGTAAATCTGATGTTTCCGACATGGTGGGAAGAGAAATATGCCAGAGTGAGTTGCAAAAGCTCAACTGGCATAAGAAAGAGAGAGTACAATAGGGCTTCAGCCTTTGCGTTGGTATGACCACTACAGACAAGTAGTGTAAACGGAATAAAGGAGAAAAAGAGTGGGGGATGAATTTGTGGTCAGCTTTACGAGAAGAGACAACAAAGATTTCAGCCTCAGGAAACAAGAAACAGACTGAAATTGCTAATTCCCGGGCTGCCTCCACTCTTTGGTCTGTGCGTTTCCTGTGAAATCCAGGGGGCGCGGCGCCGGCGGGGTGACGTAGACAGCAAGGGGTATAGATAAGGAGCCTGATTACCCTGTATCTGTAAATAGGGGATGATGTCTCACTCTTGATTGGAGCGGAACACTGCGTTCTCAATGTCCAATCTGGAAAGATTGGCATCTAGATATTTACTGTTATTGTTTATTTGCCTAATCGTGAGCTATTGGGTCGTGGTACTGCATTACTGCAATGACACTTCGGTTACGTCTGTATCTGTAGTATCTTGTTCTATCCTATCCGGGATGGTCAAGATATACGCCTTTGAGCATCGGTGAGATGCATCATAAGAAGATTCCGGTCAAGGGAACCTGCGCGTCTTTCCCCCGGTTGACTAATTTGGACTGTTGCGTCTGCGGGCAGAGTTAGGTATGGGTTGTTTCTCCCGGCATTACAGTACAATCTTTCTTGTATTATTTCCACTAGTGAGAAGCTAAATCCTAAACGCCCCTGTACATACCTATCCGTAGATCAATGGAGAAATAGAATGATACCCGATTAGCTGGCTGATAAGAGCCAAGACACTAAGATTAAGCATATATTTAGCTTGGTAAATTGCTTAGAGATAAGAAGCTGCATGAGTAAAGCTTGCCCCATGTAACAGACAAAAGCAGAATGCCACAGGTGCATCAGAGATAAGAAATGCCTCAACTCTCATCGTCGATCAGCGACAGGATTCGCTCATGGGCGAAAAAGATGGTGTCAATCTTTCCTGACATTACAGAAAACACTCGACCGCGACGCGAGACTCGACAGCTGCGGTCATCATAAGCCCCTAGCGGCTTGGTCTTGATGGCAAGCTGTGGACCAATGTAACGGAATGTCTCGAGGAACGTGGGGAGGTAGTGCATAATCTGTTCCTCCATAAGCGCCCGTTTGGCTAATATGGTTGCGGGGCTAACGTCGTCCCGTGCCGCCCGAGCTTCTGCTGCAGTCTTGAATTGTCCGAGAGGCGTGTGGGGGACGCTAGACAAGGTAAACAATCCCGGCACTTCAGTGGGGTAGACTGAAGCCAGGGGACCATCGACCAAAGTTACAGCCGGAAACTCAGGAGGGCCCTCGTAGTAGAGTAACAAGGTGGCCTCGTATGTCACCTGCAGATCCAGGTCCATGTAGTGCCCCCATGTTGCATCAACCACAAAGTCAAAGTGTGCGCCGTCGATCAAGACGCCATCGTCCACCTCTTGAATGCTCGAAACCTTTCGCCCAAGCTCAAGAGCACCTTTGAGTGCTGCCTCGAAGTAAGCACGGGCTTTGCTCAGCAGCAAAACCCTCTCCGGCACACACATAATGCCGTCAACGTTGGTGATATGAACACCCGGAGGTGCCCCTTCGGTGAATGCTACCCCGCTTGAGGACATGATGGCCTTGTAGGTATTGTAATCAAGCAGGGAATCTTGTGTGGGCACAGCGTAGATGTTACAGGGCACAATGCGGCTCAGCTCGGGGTAATGCTCGATGAAACGTAGGAAGCCATCTCTTGACTGAAGACGTGTACCACTGTGACGGGCATAGTGGAAGCCCATGTGTAGCCTGAACTGGTTGTTGCCAGATGCTTCATGTAGCAGTCGCTTATGCTGTTCAAACAATGTGACGCGAAAGCCGAGAGCGCGGAGGGTTGCCGCGATGTGACAGCCATACCATCCACCACCGATGATGCCAAGACTGTGGGGGTTGACGCAGCCGTCTTTGTCTATCTTTGTGTTTCCGTTGATACCATTACCATTACCATTGTGAAGTTCCTTCTCGAGGTTCGGCATATTGGTACGTTTGTGTGTTTTGAATAATGACTCTTGGGGATATTATTCTTTGCGTCTCGCTAGACACTAGAGCTACTTAACGAGCTTTTCGGTATAAGTTTAGTACTGGTCACAATACGCAACCGTAAAGATAACAAAGGCGATTTCAAAGATTTCCGCAGACGTATTGAGTTTCGACATATTTATGATTGGGGTTATGAGTCTTTTTATCTTCTCCTTGCTCATTACCTCAATCTTGAGCCCTTGACTTGGAAGACTTGACACAGCCATGGGCTTTGTGCATTTCCTAGATCACGGAAGAATTCCCCTTGCCTCGTGAGGAGGTATACATCTTAGTGATTCCGGTGCTGATGGAGGGTAGATAAGATTCTCAAGGGTTGAAACAAGATTGCCAGCATAATATACATATGCCTTGCAGAATACAACGGTGGGAGATGCAACTCTGTTGATAAGCAGATATATCTTGTATTGATGGAAATATTGTGTAGACCTAGTGCGTTTATCTGTTACATTGAACTCTGCATATCTGACTTGACAATTGACGTGGAGACATGTGATCATGCCACGTAGCATCAGTGCTTCATTTATTCTAGGACTGGTCACCTCTTGCAGCGTATCATCGGGACTCTGATTACTGTCTCTATACATCTTGCAAAGTCCGTTAATTCTTGGGTAAACTCCAGACTATCCATTACCTGAAGTTCCCAACAGCTTTACCCTTCACGCCATGCGTATACTTTGCCTTCACGGAATGGGCACCAACAGCAAGGTACGTAACCGATGCATCAAGGACTCAAGGTCACAAAAATCTTACTATGAGATAATCTAACAGAGAATCTAGGTGCTGGAGATGCAAACATGTACATAACGTTCCTTCACGCAGTTCAGGTGATTACATGGACTGACTTCATCGCAGCTGCGCTCCGACATCAACTCAGCCATTCACAATCGCACAAATACGAATATGTTGATGGCGGGGAGCCCATGCCGCCTGCTCCTGGTAAGTCATTGAGTCATTCATTTACTTACTTGCTCAAGACTCTTACACATAACATAGGAATAGAAGCTTTCATTGGTCAGGATGAGAGCCTTGCCTATTACCATCCACAATCGGCAAAGAGCATCCTCACAGCCATTGACGACCTATGGGAGTACATTGCCGAGGAAGGTCCCTTTGAAGGTGTCTTGGGCTTCTCCCAGGGTGCATCCCTAGCTGCTATGATCATTGCTCGCGCCCGCCACTCCAACCCACCACCCTTCCAGTTCGCTATATTCTTCTGTGCAGGACTCCCTTACTGCGAGAAGTCTTTGTCTGCAGGCGAGGTCAAGTTCCTGAGGGCTGAGGATACGCAAGGTCCAGTTATCCATGTGCCAACAGCTCACATCTTCGGTAAAAAGGACCCTGATGTTAGCTATAGTAAAGCAATGACTGAATTGTGCCATCCCTGGGGAAGAGTTCTTCTGGATCATGGAGCTGGACATGAGATCCCGAGAGTACCTGTTGAAACGGTGGATGACATGGCAAGGGCTGTAGAGAAGGTTGTCACCAAGGCAGTGATCGGTCAGTAGCTATAAGTAGATGGATGAGAAGAGATAAAATACACGAGATAAATCATAGCCGCACCATATTAACAACTGCTCGAGTAATCCATGAAATGAGACCCAATAGAATGAAAACTAAAAGCGTTATGTCGATATTGTTGAGCTTGATCCAAGACATTCGCACATCAGGTGTC
Organism: Fusarium sp. NRRL 29148; assembly: GCA_013759095.1. NCBI lineage: Eukaryota > Fungi > Ascomycota > Sordariomycetes > Hypocreales > Nectriaceae > Fusarium > Fusarium sp. NRRL 29148. The sequence continues at coordinate 12,003 of JABSTL010000100.1, forward strand.
TGAAGGTGCATAGGACGCAGTTCTTTGCCTCGTGGATACACATCTTTTGGGGTTGAAGCTTGCGAATAGCCCTTTCTACTGTTGGCGGATGCTTTAAGATCTAGAAGTGAATTCTCAAATCTACCATCCCAATCATATAGATGCTCCTCAATTAGATTGGCAGCAAAATGCTTCTTCCGCGATCCGACCATAGCAATTCTCTGCATACGCTTGACGTTTCTCTGGAACGACTCTTTTTCAAGCAGCAGTACGGTTCTGATTGCTACCGTCAAGGAATCTGCATCGAAAGTTTCTTTATCAAGACGGGCTGCAACGCCAGATCGTTCAAGTCTCAATGTGGTGACCATCTGGTCACCAAATATTCCCATTGCAACCATAGGGACACCATGGAAGATTGATTCATTGACAGAGGAAGGTCCAGCGTGTGTGACGAATATGACTGTAGAGTCATGTTCGAGGACAGAACGCTGCGGTACCCAAGTAGCAAAGTGCCACGCTCCATCCTGATTCTTGAACAATTGATCAATAGTCAAGTGAGACAAGTGTGACGATGGCACTGGAATGCTGGTATCAAGCCGACCACGACTTCTGGCACTGAGTGCCCATACCACACCGTCGATCACGCCGGAGGAAATGGCATCAGCGAGACCGTTGATGATTTTGAAGATCTTTCCGTCGTCTAGAATAACATGTGTACCAAACGCAACTAAAGCGATCTTTTGATGCGTCTCAACAAAGGACTTGACGTCTCCATCGAGAGCAGGATATGACTCAGCCAAGATGGGGCCAACAGGATGAACCAAAGGTGGAGTGTCTCGTGGTGTCTCCATGCCATAAAAGTTGTTCAAAAACACAAGATAGTCTGGCTTGGACAGTTTAGGCCGAGGGGCAACTCCCTCTTTTCGGCGCATTGCCTTGGTCCAGAAGACCCAGTGGAGAAAGAATGGCGCTGAGCGAAGCAAAAAGGTCATCTCAAACAACCTGTCATAAATGCTTGCGTGCTCGCTGGTCAAGCATCTTTGCTGCATACCAGGCTGACCCGGGATGTACTTCTGAGGCATCATCAACCACGGCATTTGGGGCCACATGACTGCGTGGGGGAGCCGAAACTCGTTGCAGACATCCAGAGCCGCTTCAACATGGAAGTCGGAGAAGATAAAATCAGGTTTGGTGGCAGTGATTACCTCCTTCAGACCGCGGTATGTAAAAGGCCAGAAGGCATCAAATGCCATTTTGCCTTTGACAATATCCCTTTTCCCCTGGGCAGTGTTCCAGTCCCAACGCGAGAAGAGGATATAGTGCTTTTCATCTTCTTCAGCAGAGATGGCTGGTCCAACTATGTGAACCTTTTGCACAAAAGGATAATTGTCAACCAGCTTCTCTCTGCCACTCAGCGTGGCAAAGTCAATTGTATGACCTCTAGCTGCCAAGATGGAACATATTTCCAGAATTGGCGCTGTCTGGGAGTTAACATCTTATTTCTTCATCAACAGCAAGTCATTTGCGCACCTGAATTGGTTGACCCCCCGACCGTAACAACAACGAGAATTTTGGCTTTGGGCAACGACATGGTGATAGCTTTACTCTGACACACTGGTCTTGCACGAATGAACATACAATGAAGTTTGTAAACTTTGGGCTGGATACAGGAATGGGCTTTTCGAGGTACCCATTATCCTTGAGTTTGAAAATTGCCTTTGGTTGTCATGGGCGAAGTTGAGCCTACAGTCACATGTCTCGACAATAACCGTCACATTGAGATGCGGAAGCACATCCCCACGAATGATCGATCAGTATGGCTTGTGTGGGAACGTAATGTTATCTTACTGCATCAGTGCATCGTGATCGACAACTCAAAACTCAAACAGATAAGCGCCAAAAATATGATATGCGTGATATATGCAATGGCACATATCGCGTACAAACCAGCGTAGCAATGCATGTTGGTCAGCATTAGTGGGCTGATTTCTTCTCGCCCTACAGTGTATTGATTACGTGGTTGCAATTGCCCTGCAACCCTGCTCTTGGCAACCCTTCCAAAGACTGCTACCGCCAATCTATCTTGGCTCGTTTGAAAGGCGGGATCTTTTGCCAGATGCAAGTAATGGTCAACACCATTCTGACCACCTGCTTATTTCGTCCAGGCTAAACACACAAATGGAACTTTGGCTCAAAAACATGCATTGCATATGGGATGGCAGAATTCTACAACTATGTTGGATATACCTGGCGGAAAGGTAAAGATACGAATATTCGTCGACGGGAGCCGTGAAAGTTTCTGTATTGTCACTTAGTAATTTGTCAACAAGGCTATCTTGACCTCAGGAGCATCTGCCCCTCCAACTAATGTCACGGCCGTTTGATAACAGATACCTCTGGATAGTGGCCGAATCAGAGTGCAAGTAACTATCCGCGGCGACATGGTAACTCAGATTGACGATTACTTCTCAAAATTGCGTGAGACGGGAATAACTTCGCAAGAGCTATTAGGCTGTTTGTCTTGCATGCAATCCATGATAGCGACGTTGGGGATAGCCTCAATACCACTCACTCTTTGACAACTCATCAACGCCACTTCAGGTCAACATGATAATCAGTAATCATTCAGTGAGTACTCACCCCCACGGTGAATTGGATACCTGATTGATCTAGCTTGCACTATCTTGCGAGAATGTTGAACGTAATTACGATGAGGGGCTGGTTGACAGAGGAGTAGAGGCGTCTTACCCATCATGCCTAAGCATAAGCCTATAATAACTCTGCAACACCTAGTATTAGCCTTGTGACAAATTACAAGTATCTCAGCCCTTTTTTCGTATACCCAATTATTCATCATTACTGCATTATTGCTTCTGGGACAATCTCAAGTCTAGCTATGGAGCCCATTGCTGTTATTGGCCTTGATCTCAAGTTTCCCGGCGATGCTACGGACGCCGATGGGTTCTGGGATATGCTGGTGACTGGTCGCTCGGCTTGCACAGATATTCCAGACGATCGTTTCAAAGTTTCGTCATTCTACCACCCGGACCCAGAGCGTTCAGGTTCGGTGAGCATCCCTATTCTTTTGCGATGTATCGTTAAGGACACCACTAACCAGCATTGCAGCTTAATGTCACCAGGGCGCATTTCCTAAAGGGTGAAATCGCTGCCTTCGATGCCCCTTTCTTCTCTATCACACCTGCTGAAGCTGGTGGCATGGATCCCCAGCAGCGTGGGCTGCTCGAGAACACTTATCGTGCTCTGGAAAACGGTATGGACCCTTCATGCACTGACTGCCAAGAACCTCGATCTGACTCTATCACAGCGGGATGTCCAATGAACAAAGTTCTTGGAACAAACACTGGTGTTTTCATCGGTTGTTTCACTCGTGAATATGAAGCCATCATGTTCAAGGAGACCGAGATACAGCAGCGTTACTTTGCTACTGGTACTGGAACAACCATGCTTGCCAATCGACTGAGCTATTTCTATGACCTTCATGGTCCTAGCATAAGTCTTGACACAGCATGCTCCAGCAGTCTCAACGCCTGCCACCTCGCTTGTAACAGCCTGCGGTTGGGCGAGTGTGATATGGCATTAGCCGCTGGCTGCAACCTATTCTACAATCCTGATACCATCATCCCGCTTACAGCCCTTGGCTTTCTATCTCCCGATGGAAGATGTTACAGTTTTGATGAACGAGCCAACGGATATTCACGTGGTGAGGGATTTGGAATGGTTGTGCTAAAGAGGTTGAGTGATGCTATCCGAGATGGCGACTGTATTCGTGCCATCGTTCGAGGCTCCTCAAGCAACCAGGACGGTAACTCACCTGGCATCACACAACCTACTCGACAGGCACAAGTTGACTTGATCAACGCCGCGTATCGATCAGCTGGTCTATCCAAGACGCAAACCCGCTTCTTTGAGGCTCACGGTACAGGGACTCCCGTGGGTGACCCCATCGAAGCCAGTGCTATCAGCGGTGCTTTCTCGGAGTACCGCTCCGAGCAAGAGCCAATGGTTGTCGGCGCAGTCAAGACAAACATCGGCCATCTTGAAGGCTCGGCTGGGATTGCAGGCCTCATCAAGGCTATTATGGTCCTTGAGAAAGGCATAATCCCTCCCAACATGGGCTTTCAAGCCCCCAACCCCAAGATTCCTGTTCATGATTGGCACCTCAAGTTCCCTACCAAGGCTGAAGCCTGGCCCACCAAGGGACTCAGGCGAGCTTCGATCAATGCCTTTGGTTACGGGGGAAGCAATGCCCACATCATCATCGATGATGCCTATCACTATCTCCTCGAACACGGGTTGAAAGGGAAACACCAAACCATTGAGTTCCCACCGGTCGAGGGTATGAAGACTTCCATCAATGGAACCAATGGAACCAATGGTCATCCTAACGGAATCAATGGCCACACCAACGGTCATCAGTCTACTTCTAGCTCCAGTGACGATGAGTATATCTTGGTCAAGCGCTTCAAAGGTCATGCTCCTCCCAGTCGCTCATTCTTCTTTTCCACTTTCGACGAAGCTGGAGCAGCCCGGATGGCGCAAGCATACAAGGAGTTTCTTACTTCCACTAGCAAAGCAATAGTTGCTGGGTCTGTGGAAGAACAGTGCTTCTTGAGTGACCTTTCTTACACTCTCATCAACCACCGCACATCCTTCCCTTGGCGGTTCTCTATCGTCGCTGACAGCATCGAGGCTTTGGCCGACAAATTGGAGGCTAGCCCCTCACCTGTCAGAGCCACTGCTGATCCCAAGCTTGGATTCGTCTTTACAGGACAAGGTGCCCAGTGGTACGCCATGGGTAGAGAATTGCTCTCTGCTTATCCGACATTCAGCACGTCCATCTTTGCTGCAGACTTGTATTTGCGAGACCTGGGATGCCCATGGTCGCTTGTTGGTGAATTACTCCAAAACCAGGACAAGTCACGCATCGATGATCCTGCGTTGAGTCAACCAATCTGCACAGCCTTGCAGGTGGCTCTTGTTGACCTCCTCGCCAGCTGGGGTATTAAGCCTGCTGCGGTGGTCGGCCATTCATCGGGTGAGATTGGTGCTGCCTATGCTACAGGTGCCATCTCGCAGGAGTCGGCCTGGAGGCTAGCATTCTATCGCGGTGCTCTGTCCTCTCGGCTGGCCAAGTCACCCGATCATACCAACGGAGCTATGCTCTCAGTGGCCATGAGCTCATCAGATGCCATGACATATCTCAAGGAACACGTTGGCAGCGCCGCCGGTAGAGACATCGTTGTGGCCTGTATAAACAGCCCTCGAAATGTGACGCTTAGCGGCAGTGCAGCATACATTGACAAGATCAAGGCTGCTGCAGACCGTGATGGTATTTTTGCCCGCAAGCTCAAGGTCGATAACGGTTATCATTCACCTCTGATGGCCACCATTGCCGACGAATACAGAAGCGCAATTGGTGACCTCGAGGCCGGAACCAACATATCACCAGGCCAAGTTGCTCCAGTCTTTTACTCGTCCCTGGGAGGAACGCTTAGCTCTGTCTCTGTTCTTCAGAACCCCGATCACTGGGTTGACAACCTGGTTTCGCCTGTCCAATTCTCTAAAGCTTTCTCGCTTATGTGCTCCAACACTACTTCAAGCGCACCAGTCAAGAAGCTTGGATCCTCGGCTAAAGCAACAGTCAAGCCCCCAAAGATTACTCATGTACTCGAGATTGGTCCTCATGCGGCCTTGCGCGGCCCCATTCGTGAGATCATGGAGCTGACGCCAGAAGTGAGTGGTATTGGATACGAGTCAGTACTTCGTCGTGGTTCTTCTGCGGTTGGCACTGCTTTGAGTGCCGCCAATTGGCTTTGGTGCCGTGGTTACGAAGTAGACGTGTCTGATGCCGGTAAAACAAAAGACAGCTCCCTTGTGGTTAACGCGCCAGGATATCCTTTCAACCATTCCAACATCTACTGGAATGAGAGCCGTATCAGTAAAGGATATCGCTTCCGTCCTGCTATGCGACATGAACTATTTGGTGCTCCAGTGCCGGATTGGGACCCAGCCAATGCTGTGTGGCGTAACTACATGCGTCTTTCAGAGAATCCTTGGGTGAAGCACCATCGAATCACTGGTGCTACCATCTATCCCGCCGCAGGAATGCTCGTCATGGCCATCGAGGCTAGTCGACAGATGGCAGACATAACTCGGGTAGTCAAGGGCTTCCGCATTCTTGACGCTCGCTTCAATGTTGCTCTTCGCGTTCCAGCGACGCAGAATGGTCTCGAGACGCACTTTTATATGCTGCCCTCAAGGGATCATCCCGACACTGTGGCGAGGACTGTAAGAAAGTTCTCCCTAAGCAGTTATGAGGGCGGTGAGTGGCGCGAGCATTGCTACGGTCTGGTCGTCACTGAGTACGAGCAACCTTATACTGTCGTGGACGATGGAAGAGAAGACTTCGAGTTCCAAGAAGCGTGTAAGAATAGGCTTGCGAACGTGGAGAAGGCCTCAAAAGTTGAGACCTCATTCCGACAGCTCTATGAGCATTTGTCGACCGTTGGTCTCGACTTTGGCGCTACTTTCCAAACCCTTCGCGACATTCGGTGCGGTGACATTGGAGAAGCTGTGGCTACAGTGGAGAGGCAAGACCTCGAGAGCCTGATGCCTCTAGGCTATCTTCAAGACCATCTCATCCATCCCACCGTGCTGGATGGTATTCTCCAGAGTATCATTGTCAGTTTGACAAAAGGTGGCCGTGAGATTGACCAAGTCATGGTTCCCTCCGAGATCGGCGACCTCTGGGTATCTGCCGATCCCTCAACATCCAAGTTCGATGCAGTTAGAGTCTCTTGCTCAGGTAAATTTCTTGGCATTAGGCAAGCTGAGGCACGCATCGTTGGCATGGATGTTGATACTGGCAAGGCCGTTTGTACTGTCGACAACTTTGTCATCACGACTGTGGCACGAAGCGAAGGCGCTTCCTCTTCTGATGCTGCAAGAAGACTCTGCTTCAACCTTGACTACAAGGTAGATCCAGTTCTTCTGGACCAAGAGACGGCAGACAAGACACTTCAGCCTGATGCAAAATGCGGTGCTACACCTCAACAGGCACAGTTGATTCAAGAGGTGGAGATGATGTGTTTCTTGTACATCAAACGCTTCTGGGACAGAATCTATAATGAGAACCGCGACGCGAAGTCAGTTCCCTATCACAAGAAGTATATCACCTGGATCAAACATCAGCTGGAGAAGTATGACGCTGGCCTTATCCCGCATGCCATGCCTGAATGGCGTGAACGAGCGGCTGATGATGAGTACATCAGCCAAATGGAGACCAAGCTACTCACAGAGGATTCAGCTGAGGGAAAGCTGGTCGTCAATGTGGGACGAGAACTCCCCAACATCCTCGCTGGCAAGTCTGATGCTCTGGAACTCCTCTTCAAGGACAAGCTGGTCGAGAACGTTTACCGTTCCGGAGTCGGGGCTGAGATTGGTTATGACCGCATGGTGGCTTACATCGATGCTCTGGCGCACAAGAACCCAGCTCTCCGTGTTCTTGAGGTTGGTGCTGGAACAGGTGGCGCCACAAGACCTATTCTCAAGTGTCTCACGACGCAAGGTAATGGTGAGATTGGCACGCCACGGTTTAGCCACTATTCGTTTACAGATATCTCGATTGGATTCTTTGAGAACGCTCGAGAAATGTTCAAGGATAGCGCTGCGCGCATGACCTTCCGCGCACTCAATATCGAGGAAGATTTAGAGCAACAAGGGTTCTCGGGCCCAGCAGAACAGTACGACGTCATCTGCGCTGCCAATGTCATCCATGCAACCAAGAACCTTGAGGCGACCTTATCCAACGCGAGGAAGTTGCTCAAGCCTGGAGGCAAACTCATCTTGTATGAGATGACAAACACTGGTATGATACGGACTGGCTTTGCCTTTGGACTACTACCAGGTTGGTGGTTATCTGTTGAAGATTTCCGTCAATTCACACCACTGGCTGCTCCAAATGACTGGTCCAGATCACTCAAGGCCAGCGGGTTCAGTGGTATCGATCTGCACATCTATGATTTTCCGGATCATAGGCATCAGATGGTCAGTGTCCTCATCTGCACAGCTCTTGGTGATGGAAGTGAAGAGAATGCCCCAGCCACTTCCTACTCCTGGTCACCCATCAAGATCATAACTTGCGGTACGGGATGCACCTCAGCCATCCAAGAGAGCCTTGCTACAGTTCTTGACAAGCAAGCGGCTGGCCTCAGCACTAGTGTTGATGTTGTCAACCTGCACGATGCTGTGGCGGATCTCAAGGATCTGCAACAAACTCGTTGCATTTTTCTCGGGGACCTGGAGTCCAACTTCCTGGAACACGTTCACGACGATGACTATGAGGCTTTCCAGAAGCTGATCAGCTCCACCAAGACGTTGCTCTGGGTTAACCAGGGAGGCGGTCCTTCGCCCAAGAACCCTGGCGCTGACATGGTGACTGGTTTCGCTCGTTGCATGCGTGCTGAGAACCCAGGACTAAATTTTCTCACTTTGTCCGTTGAGGACCTGTATTCCTTAGACAAGGTCAGCTCCATCATCTTGCGAATCCTGAGTTCAGGAGGTGGAAATGAGAACACCTTCTTCGAGAGAGACGGCGCTGTCTACATTCCACGCATCACTGAGGCCAACACAGTCAATCATCTGATCGCCGCAAAGACCAAGGGCGAGTCAGCCAGGTCAGAGACATGGCAAGATGCTAGCAATGACAGAGCTTTAACGCTACAGTGTGCTGTGCCTGGTCTCCTCGATAGTCTTCAGTTTCAAGATGACGAGCTATATGAGAAGCCTCTCGGACCTTATGATGTTGAGGTTCGCGTTCACTCTACTGGCCTCAATCTCCTTGATGTCATGATCGCTCTCGGTCAGGTCATCGGCGAAGCATTTGGTCAAGAGTGCGCTGGTGTAGTGACTCGTGTCGGAACGGATGTTGACCGTGTCTCTGTCGGCGATCGTGTCTGTGGTCTCCTTAGGGGAACCTTCAAGACTTTTGCACGGGGTTCTCAATGGCAGTTCGCCAAGATTCCCTCGAGTATCGATTATGCGGTTGCAGCGGCAGTACCAGTTGTTTACACCACGGCCTACTATGGAATTCATGATCTCGCGCGCCTCCAACCTGGAGAGAGCATCCTGATTCATTGGGGTGCTGGTGGTGTCGGGCAGGCTGCTATCCAACTCGCCAAGGCGATTGGGGCTGAGGTGTTCGTCACTGTGGGTTCCATTGAGAAGCGAGACTTTGTGCACGAGCACTACGGTATTCCTCTGCACCATGTACTGTCAAGTCGTGACTTGAGCTTCGTACACGGCATCAAGAGATTGACTGATGGACGTGGCGTCGACGTCATCCTTAATTCTACAGCCGGACAGACCCTGCGTGCTAGCTGGGACTGCATTGCACCATACGGACGATTTATCGAAATTGGCAAGGTCGATATCTTTGCCAACGCTGGTCTCCCAATGGGACCGTTCAAGAAGAGCGTTACCTTTACCTTCTTTGACATTGGTCTCATATCCCTTGAAAGAGGTCGACTGTTCTCTCGTGTCCTTCAAGATGTTGTTGACTTGCTTGCCAAAGGATCCATCACCCCACCACAGCCACTGCATGTTTACAGCTACTCCGACATCCAAGAGGCATTCAGAATCATGCAATCAGGATCTCACATGGGCAAGCTCGTCTTGAAGGCTCAAGATGATGATCTGGTCATGGTAAGTCATATCAACATGCGATAGCAGGTACCAAAACTAACGTATTCCAGGTCGAACCCAGTCGAAAGCCGACATATTACTTTGATCCTGAAGCATCATATCTCCTTTCTGGAGGTCTCGGCGGCCTCGGACGCAGTGCAGCACGTTGGATGGCATCTCGTGGAGCCAAGAATCTCATTCTACTCTCTCGGTCTGGAACCACGCGACCTGCGGCTCAGGAACTAATGAAAGAGCTCGCAGAGGCTGGTGTGACGGCGGCGGCACCCCAATGCGACGTCTCTGACCGTGCCGCTCTTGAGAGAGTTCTCAGTGATTGCACCAAAACGATGCCCCCTATCAAGGGCTGCATCCAAGGCTCCATGGTTCTCAAGGATAGTATATTCTCCAATATGTCTCAGGAAGACTACTACACTGCCGTACGCCCCAAGGTGGTTGCATCACGAAACTTGCACGAGCTTCTTCCGCAGAGCCTGGATTTCTTCATCCTCCTCTCGTCTGCTTCTGGAGTGGTAGGCAACCGAGGTCAATCCAACTACTGTGTAGGCAACACGTACCAAGATTCCTTGGCTCGCCATCGAGTCGCTTCGGGACTTCCCGGTGTAGCAGTCGACTTGGGAATGATCCTTTCTGTCGGGTTCGCAGCCGAGAACCAGGAGAGCATGGCTAATCTTCGCCAAGAAGGTTTCAATGCCATGCGAGAAGATGAGTTCCTTGCTCTGCTCGACATGCTATGCGACCCGAATGGAAAGGACTCTAACAATGTCAACCAAGAGTCGCAGGCTTCCTCATTTGCCCAGATTGCAGTTGGTCTTGAGGCGCCAGCTACTCTTCGCATCAAGGGCATTCCAGAGCCTGCTTGGATGACTGATCCTCTATTCAAGCATCTATACCAGATCCGAGGCGAGGGTGATCACGAGGGTGAAGGTGACGGCGAAGGTTCAGCCACGTCATGTTCCACGCTCCTCCCAGCGGCGGCTTCGCTAGCTGACGCAGCCAAGATTGTTAGCGCAGCTATTGTTCAGAAGCTCTGCAAAGCTCTATCGTCAAGCGAACGAGACATTGACGTATCAAAGCCCCTTCACAGTTATGGAGTTGATTCGCTTGTTGCAGTCGAGTTGCGCGCCTGGTTCATGAAGGAGGTTGGCTCTGATGTTGCTGTATTCGACATCATGAGTGGGCAAAGCTTGGAAGAGTTGGCTGAACTTGCTGCAAAGAGGAGTTCATTTGCAAATTTTGATGACGAGAAAGAGACCGAATGAGCATGATGGGTTTTCAATTTATCAAGGAATATTTCATTTTGTCCGGTTTACTTTTAATTGTAAATTTTTATTGGAACTAGGCTTGGGCTGGTTGCACTAATTTCAGGCCTGCTTATATGCTGGTTGCTGTCACCGAGGACTATTAATTGAGTTTCTACAACAAGAGGATGTATTTTATAATAAACAAATATCTCAGTACTAGTATAAATCTCTAGTATCAATTGATTGGGCCTGACCGAACACAGTTGCGTTTAAAACTTTAGGCGCAAGCATCCCGCTTGGGTCCATTCTGAACGAAAAGTCAAAGTGGTTCTGCTCGCTTCCGTAGCTACAGCCCCTGAACTCGGTGTTGAATGCTTCGCTGCATTGCCTGTAGGTGATTGCATTCTCGCCTTGGCCGTCGCGGACTTCGATCTGCTATCTGTTGAGTATATCTAAAGTAGTATGAGAATAGCTATGTAACAACTATAAGCAAGGAGATTGAGGATAGTTGTCGACAACTGAATAGAAACATCTTATTAAGGCCTTGCTATCTGCTTGTTTATTAATAACTCTTGATACCTCTGTGGATAACATATTAGGGTGACGTGGTCTATGGACTTTATACCGGAAGTCTGATCAGCCGATTTACTTACATACGAGGTACGTTCCAGCGACATGCCACCTCCATTCGAGGCCGAGGAGATACCGAGACCTAGTACGAAGATTCAGCACAAAGAAACTTCACTTCTCTAACCACATAATTGCAATGTGATACGATGGTCCATTCTTTCATGATAGAACCAGCGGAGATTAGACCGCGTTCGAGTCATGTCTTATCAGTTCTCCCCTAACCTCAGCAGGACCTGGAGCCAATCACTACGGGACCATCTCCACGAGCTGAGTCCTCGCTTGCATGTGACAGACGGCATCGTCATATTCGTTCACCTCCTACTGATTTATCTCGAGGACCATTGCAGCCGGACTCTACGGTGATATTAATAAGGTTGACGAGCATTTATATCAATAGAGTTGTAACAACAACAGCTACCGAAACATCCCGCCAAGATCTCGGATCACACGGTCCATCAACACTCTTTCAACGCGCCGTCGGACCCGAAAATGCCCAATGGCAGAATGGATAGATATGGAGGTTGAAGGTCGTGGCCGAGGTAGCTTTCATTGCGGCAATCTCTAATTGGTCCAATTTAGCTGTTATTTAGTTAGTCTAGGGGCTAATGTGTTTATTCTAAATGATTGCCGTAGCAATATGCCGTATATTACAGTATGTATATATAAATGCTTGTCGACACAGGTGAGCATGGCCCAAGAACAAGCTTTCAGAGTCAAGATTGATCGCCTGCATGATGACAAAAGTTGCATGGATCGGAACTGATAATCACCGATGCCCGATTTTGCCTGGTCTGATGTCGACTGTTACTCGTTGATCTATCAACAGGTGGTCCCACTTTAGAACCCAAATTCGGAAGTTCAGAAACCTGAGATTTGACTTTCCGCGGGTTCGAACTCCATGGAGAGTCGGGGACCATCTAACATCCGCTGTGCCCGGTTGTTAGTGAATGATGTACTACGCATCACAGCTGATATCGCAATTTCGAGGACTGGTACGTAGATGTCTAGGATAACAGACCTTGCCAGCATGGCATTTGAGTTTCATTGTCAGCCATATTATATCCCTTCAGCGTTCCAGTATATTCCCCACTCCACGCTTCTTTCTCGCTGCCTCAACATAAGAATCACCTGAGGAACATCACGCCGTACACTCACTGGAGCAAACGAAGAGTGCAGACCTGCGATCTAAAAGTGCAAGCTAGCATATCCAAACTTAGCAACAATCTTACAACTTAGCCCGTCCACGCTCGAAGCAACAATGGCGGATTCCGACGAGAAGGCTCGCCCCGACGACGCCCAAGACTCGAAAACGAAAGCTCTCCCACACTGGCGTCTTGTTATCGATCAGGCTGGTGTTACGCCCGAGGTCCTTGCCTACAACTATCAAGGCTCCGGCACCGAACAAGACCCTTTTGTGGTTCAATGGATCCCAAACGACCCAAGGAACCCCCAACAATGGAAAGACTCTAAGAAGTGGTTCATAACATTAGCCGTTTCATGTGCCACCTTGACTGTTAGTCTGGTATCATCAGCATATACAGGAGGCATAAAAGACATCATACGAGACTTCCACCTTAGCCAGGAGGTAGCAACTCTGGGCGTCTCTCTATTTGTCCTTGGTTTCGCTCTCGGGCCTTTGCTATGGGCACCCTTTAGTGAGATCTTTGGCCGTCAGCTACTGTTTATTGGAACCTATGCTGGCCTCACCATCTTCAATGCAGCCTGTGCTGTAGCTCCAAATGGGGCTTCGCTACTGGTCTTCCGATTCCTAGCTGGCTCCTTTGGTTCTTCTCCCTTGACCAATGCTGGCGGAGTCATAGCTGACATGTTTGCGCCCCAACAACGAGGCCTAGCGATGACGCTTTTTGTGGCTGGGCCATCTCTTGGTCCAGTGTTGGGCCCAATTTGCGGTGGATTCCTCGGCGAGAATGCTAGCTGGCGTTGGGTGATGGGATTCCTTGCCATCTTCGCTGGGGTCATGTGGATCGGAGGAACTATTCTCATCCCAGAAACCTATGCCCCGGTACTACTGAGGCGCCGTGCTGCAAAGCTATCTAGCATGACTGGCAAAGTGTATACCAGCAGCATTGACCTGAAGCAAGGCAAAGTATCTTTGCGAAATGCTATTAGCGCCTCCTTACTGCGGCCATGGGTTCTGCTCTTCAAGGAACCTATCGTTCTCCTGTTAACGATCTATATGGCGATTATCTACGGTACTCTATACCTGTTCTTTGCCGCGTTTCCAGTAGTTTTTGAACAGGCTCGAGGTTGGAGCCAAGGTATCGAAGGCTTAGCATTTTTGGGTATAGCTGTGGGTATGTTGGTGGCCTTGGTTTACACGATCCCTGACAACAAGCGTTATGTTCTCCTCGATCAAAAGCACAACGGCTTTGCACCACCAGAAGCTCGGCTCCCACCGGCCATAATTGGATCTTTTGCCATTCCAGTGGGTTTGTTTTGGTTCGCGTGGACCAATTATCCATCCGTTCATTGGATCGTCAGCGTCATGGCCGGTGCTCCATTCGGTTTCGGTCTGATTCTGGTGTTTTTAAGCGTCCTGAACTATCTGGTTGATGCATATACTATCTTTGCCGCTTCTGTCCTTGCTGCTAATTCGATCCTGCGGTCCTTATTTGGCGCAGCCTTTCCGCTATTTACAGTACAGATGTACGATAATTTGGGACTACATTGGGCGTCAACGGTCCCAGCATTCCTGGCCTTGGCCTGTGTCCCCTTTCCCTACCTGTTCTACATATATGGAGCGCGCATCCGGACTCATTGCAAATTCGCCGCCGAGTCGGACGCCTTTATGCAAAGTTTGAAGCAAGCCCAGGATCAACGTGAACGGGAGGTAGAGGAGCAGAATAATAGTACCGAGGACGAGCGTACAGTCGTTGACGAAGGAGTGATCACTTCAAGCCATAGACGAACGTCCTCGGTCCATGGTCCATCTTCAGTATATGATGGCAACCCCTATGACATTGATCGAATTCACACCAGAAATTCATTCTCCTAGACTTTTCAGAAACCCAACTTTGCTCAGCTTTAATTAGACTTAATATTAGAACCCAGGTACTTGAAATGTTAATCCGGTTCCCTCTAAGAACTATATACAATTTGTTGTTTACATGTATCTCGCCGACAATTACCAAATGAAGTTGGGATTTACGACCTAAGAGCAGTATCCAGTCAATGCGTCATGAAACCAAGTGGACCCATTGACCTTGGCCCTAAAGATGTGAGGTGGATCAATCGAATCTCGGGATGGGGATTTGATACTGCAGACAAAGTGGTCTCAGCAATAGAATGATTACAAACTAATAAGATGAAACATGCAGTTAGGAAAAGTAGTAATCTTAGTCGAATCTACAAGCAAAGAAGTTACAGGTAACAGAGACCAAGACGATGACAATCCGCAGTATTTCCTGGTCGACGAAAATTCACCGCGTGAAGGAGTGGATACAGACTAAGCAATTGAACTCAACACTAAGCACTCAGCTGCCTTATTCTCTTTACTGGCACCCACTGACCACT
Organism: Fusarium sp. NRRL 29148; assembly: GCA_013759095.1. Lineage (NCBI taxonomy): Eukaryota > Fungi > Ascomycota > Sordariomycetes > Hypocreales > Nectriaceae > Fusarium > Fusarium sp. NRRL 29148. The sequence continues at coordinate 27,110 of JABSTL010000100.1, forward strand.
ACCGCTTCTCGCTCAACAGGACTAGGCTTATGGGCCCTGAGGCGTTATGCTGAGAAAGGCAGTGACCGAAAATGATTTTATCTCCTTACTCTTTGCATCTGCCTGTTTGAAGTACAGGAACTAAGACCTCAATTAAATATAAATATACTGCTCAAGAACCCCAAAATTCTTGTTCAATCAATTCCTCAGAAAACATCATTGTCAGCGCCCTCCATGACTCACACCCGGGATCCAAAGCCGGTACCACTTACTGTTGCCGAAGAAGAGCTTCTCGCTGCGAGCGAGGCGGTGTCTAAGCTCAGTCAATCGCAATTAGACTCATTCAACGACTGGGTTAAAGGATCTCAGAATCCTGGAGTACTCGAAGCAAAGTCTTGGCTTACAAGAAGATACGATCTCTATTATAACACCTTCTCTTACTCAGAGCTAGTTCTAATGCTGAAGCGGGCCAAATAACTCTCCAGTAATGAGAGCAATAGCGAGGTAAGAACTACTATTGGCTCTCAGAGCCCATCATTGTAATCAAGAGACATAGGACGAGGTTGACTTTGTCATCCGAAAGCCGGGCCTCGGCTTGCCTCTTGGCCACATGCCTGATCAAGGGGACCGTTTCCCTCTGCTGTTCATGGAGGATAATTACGAGAATGGCTGGCGGGCCGCCACTTTACTTATCCGCGAGAGTTGCATGCTCAAGCTCATCAATGAGCTGTCTGATAAGCCGGACTGGTGGCGTAAAGTTAGAGACGAAACCATCTCCAGCAAGTGGAAGAAAGAGGCAGGCTTCTTATCGGAAGCACGCTGGCTTCACCCCAGCTATGGCCGATGCAGTTAGTCAAAGCTGAATCATGGAGCTCTTGATGTTATAACACTGATACTTTCGACAGTGCATCAGTGAGCTGCGAAGCAAAACAGAACTATACGAGAAGACCGGCTTGATGCCTGTTTACGACTATACAGCCACAGTTATCAAATCGGACAGTTTACTGACGCCTGACATGGCTAAAGCTCTCCAGGAGGGCGTGAGGCTGCTGGAAGACGTCCCCCAAGAGTTGAAAGACTGGCATCCCGACTCCAAAGAGCAAGTCTTGGATCTTATTCACCCGTCCCTGTGGCCGTTAATGTATGGTCGCTCCAGAGTCCTCAGTGACAGAACCATCGATGTCAATGATGCACTTGCTTCCTGTGGTACCGACGTCGTGCTTCGAGCACCTGGGTCCGAGCAGACAACGCATATCATCGGAGAAGGTGGCTTCTGTGAGGGCGAGGTCGTGGTTCTGTCAAACAAGTTCCAATGGTTGCCTTGTGATGTTGACCTTGACCCTGAGACAGGAAAACCCAAGATCGCGAGTTACATCAACAATCTCCACCCACAAGAACACGCCCATCTCTATCCCGTCATTGAAAGGTTCATCAAAAAGTCACTCCCAGCTTGGGACGTCATATACGACTGGGAAGACTCTTTTTCCGTACAGCGCCTCACCACAGATGAGGCTGAATATGATGAGTGTCCCTGCCCTGAGCTCTGTGATGTCGAGGACAGCTATGGCTGCACTCCATGGAGACGTCCTATCGGTGAGGGTGAAGAGCCTAGGTATGACGCTGAATCGTGGGAAGAAATGCTGGCAGACGGTGGGGAAGATGATTTTGAGCCAGACTATTACGAACTGGGTGCAGAGAAGGCAGAGGATTATGAGACAAATCCGGTTCGCAGAAATCTGGATGACGCTTGGTTTGCCTCAACCCACTCTGCCAAACTCCCCGACGCCGACCCAAGCGCAAAGGACCATGTGAAGATCCAGCCTTCAGATGTGAAAGCAAACGGGTTCTTTAACAGTAGCAGCAAAATACAGGTGATCGTCAAGCTTGCTAATATTCACCTAACGCCCGAGAAGCCCATCTACAATGGTGGTTCGTGGCATACAGAAGGCCTGCGGAATGAACATATTGTCGGCACAGCTCTTTACTACTACGACAGCGAGAATATTACAGGTTGCACTCTGGATTTTCGGACTTGCGCTGATAAGGAAGACTTGGCTGCGTAGATCTCTTATGAGCAAAACAGGCATAATCCAATTGAGCGAACTTTTGACATAAATCTGGGAGGGAGCATCTTCCAGGATATTGGTTCTGTTATTACCAGAGCTGGAAGGGCAATATTCTTCCCCAATGTCTTGCAACATCATGTTTCGCAATTCAGACTCGCCGATCCTACCAAACCCGGTCACAGAAAGATCCTTGCGTTGTTCCTTGTCGACCCAGCAATACCCATCATCAGCACTTCCAACGTGCCGCCGCAGCAGAAGCATTGGTGGACAAATCATTCAGGATTGGACTCTGGACGTGGGGTGATGCCACCTGAGTTGGTCGAGAAGGTAGTCGATTATATGGACTAGCCGATTGATTTGGAAGAAGCCAAAAAGGTGCGCTTGGATCTCATGAAGGAGCGAACATCGTTTAAATCCGAGGAGGATTCTAGATTTGAGAGGATGGAATGGAATTTCTGTGAGCATTGATTCTCATTAGAAAATATGTAGACTTGTTTTTGTCTCGGAGTAGGGTAGGGTGTTTCATAAATCGCTTATGCTGGCATAGCGCTTGCACAGATAAGCTGTGACGAGGTTAAATAGTGAAAAAATACTTTGACATGGGCAATATACTCTCTGTGGTCAGTTGCCCAAATGTTTGTGTGTAAATCGGGCCTGACTGCTGGCCTTCCAACATCTTCTCACCTTGGTTCATCAACGACCCTTGTACTGGAGGTCTGATCCAAGCCCTTTACGGTCGAGCTCGCATTACATCGGGCGATCACAGCCTCTTATTGGATGGGCTACGCCTAGACTCGGTCGCTACCAGATCCAGGCAAAGGCGCAGTCGACTGCGCCCCACTAGGCTGATAGTAGGAGGTGACTCTTCCTGGGATAAAATGAGAGAAAAAGCAGCATGTTATCGATATTTGCTGTCATCCTGATATCCGACAAAATGCCTCAGACAGGTCCTTCCATGTCCCCAGCACTGGGCATCCGCCTTGAAGGAGATCAACATTCATATTCTCCAGGCGACACAATTATTGGCTGTGTTTATCGAAAACGTCCTGTCGTGAGCCCAGACTCATCAGTTACCATCTCCCTATCTGGGAGAGCCAAGTCCAAGATAGTGATCCACCGCGCAGAAACAAACAACGCAGCTAGTTACCGGGGCCGTTACGATCTCATCCCTGAGTCTGCTTGCTCCCAAAAGATCTTCCAAGGCCCGCTCCATATTGAAAGCGGCGGCGATGAGCAGGCGTGGCCGTTTGCGATAACGCTGCCAAAGCATGTTGACCCGAAACATTTGCAAGGCGGGCGCCAAGAACATAGCTATTTACCTCTCGGCGCAACAGATCATGTTTTACCATCGACCTATACACTCCGCGCCCTTGGAGAGACTGAGGGTTTTGTCGAGTACTTTGTGAAAGCTACATTGAGGGTCAGCGGAAAGGGTCATATTGATATGAGTGAAGCTATCCTTCCGTTCAATGTCATCAATCTCAGTCCTGACCCGCCCGTAGCGGACTTTGGGCTTAAAACTTCACGGAGCCGTCAAACCCTGTCGAGCTATCGCCTTGTCCCTGGTATGGAAGACGTCAAGCTATCATTTTCTCAGAAGATAAAGCAGTCTTTCAGCGCCTCAAGTGTACCAGAATTCGTCTACGATCTACTTGTTGACGTCCCAACCATCATACAACTCGAAAACCCAACCCCGATCCCTTTCAAGTTACGGGTCGTTCCAGATTTAAATGCGATAAGTGAAATCATCAAAGAAATCCCTCAAAAGGTCAAATTATTATCTGTTTCCATGCGAATCGTCAGCAGCACCGAGGTCATATGCGAAGGAACTCTGTTTTCTCAGACGAATGAAAAACGCGAGGAGATTGACCTGTGTGTTGAGAGTGCCCTAAACAGGATCCAGGGCGACATCTTTATCCCTTGTACAGATGAAGAGCCACCGCTCGATATTGGAGCCATACTCGATTTGCGTCTTGAACAGTTACGACCTGGGTCTCCTCATCGACCGAGTAGTTTAGTGAAACTCAACCCTACCTTTGCCACATACAACATTCGTCTCTCGCACAGATTGACATGGAAGGTCATAGGGGAAGTAGCGGGACAGCGCTTTAGCGCGCTGGGGGCAGTCCCGATTAGGATCTTGATGCCAAGTGACGAGCGAGGGCGGCTGGGTGATAAGACCTCAGTTCAAAGGACCGAAACTGAAGCTGCATTTGACGGTGCACCAGGTCCGTCTCAATTTCAAAGGAACGAATCGTGGATCCAGCCTCCGGATGAAGATGACGCACCCCCAAGCTTTACTGAAGTAGTCGAGGAAGATAAGGGAGCCAAGGTAGCAGAGAAGTCCCGTGAATAGGCGTACATGCTGTTCGGAGGCTAATGTAATGTTATGTAATAATGGAATGAATATTTGCTAGTCTACTACTAGACTTACTGCTTGCTACCCAAGCTCAGCGTCCATTGCTTGTTGCTGAATGTTTCCATAACTTCTTCCTGCCTATCAGGTACGGTTATATGGACAGGTAGCTGCTTTCCCTCCCGTTTCTCATACATACGTTGCCTAACACTTCTTTCCGTACACCATGCTAAAGAAAAAGCAGCTCGAAGCACGAGGTGGATAGAGGAATATCTGGGGCTCTCCAATCGGTCTGTTTGCTCAAAATGTCATTAGATACAACGACCGAAGCATGGAGGTTGTCGAAACACACAGCAGTTGGAATTGAAGCCACGGTCCCTTGCTTCAGGCTGAGATCTACGATGGTGAACTGTACGATTCTAGGTTGGAATGCCTTGGATGGAATGGACCGCCATTCATGAATAAGGATTGGCAGAGCGTTCGCCTTGGCCAGCTCAAGCTCTTGACCTTGAAAGTGTCATCTGATAGCCCTCCTCTCCTGCGAATACAAGCCCTTTTCGCGAGGGAGAAATCGCAGAGGCCTAAAGGAAGCATCATCCTTGATTTTGGGCAGAACTCGGGTTGGCTGGGTGCGATGTGAACTTACTGGGCCAAGGGGTTATACTGTTCACCTTATATCATGCTGAGGTCTTAGAGAATGGCGAGTGTGCCACCGCACCACTTCGAGACGCCAAGTGTACTGACACAGTCGTCTTGTCGGGCTAAGGCCGCTCATCGATCACCTGTCATATAGTCGCAGTGGAAGTAATCTTGAGAGTGTTATCTTAAGTTAATAGACTTACTTCTATTGAGTAGCTTACTTTATAT
>JABSTL010000101.1:0-16236 GCA_013759095.1 Fusarium sp. NRRL 29148
CATATCAATATTTCACTAATTAAATAAACTTTATTGTGGTCACCGTTGTAAAGTTAAGATAACAAGGTGAGATTGACGCAAGCCAATTGACTTTTTCCTTTCAATCTTCACCCGTTATGGACAACTAGGGTCCCGTTTATGTATTGAAAAACTTTCACGAGTCGCTAGATTGTTAGATCGACTCATCTAGAGTACTACTAGGAGCCAGAAAGTGGCCAGAGAAAGATAAAACGGCATGGCAAATTACTCAACCTCCTGTTATTACACGTTGACAGATTGAACGATGGAGAATCTCAAAGTAACTCGAAAATAGAATGATATCATGCGGCAGCTTTAGCCGCGTCATTAGATGTATTCCCCTGACTATTTCATTGCTCGTCAGTATTCATGGCTGGGTTGATACTGGATTATCCGCAAGTCTACTTGAACTATGTAAGTACCTTATTACTTTTCAGTGCTTGAATGTAGTCCGAGCTAACCGTTGAGGGTTTAAAATTAATATTAAGCCTTACGATACAGGCTTTTGATCGTCTCGAGCGTTGTTTTGGCAGCTGAGAGGAAGAGTAATTTGCCACTTATCACTAAGGTTAGAAGAATCGTCGAGCTTCAATTCTGGAGCACCTTGAAGATAAATTGAGAGGCAAGCAATGGATATTTGGAGCCTATGGTTCTTATGGTTGAGACAATCGGTGATAGCCCAGGGAATCATACTCAGTTCCATAAACTTGGTTGTTGTCCAGGACGCACAATTTGGAATACATTCAAGGCGAAAACCTACCCCAGAAACATTCTCATACGACAAGAGGGGGTATGATACCCCAGAGCAGATGGTATTTGAACGGTGAACAACATTGTGACTGAACGATGTTATCATATATAAGGTCATTTAGACTTTGCCGTTAGACTTTCTCGGTGTACTATTTAGCTATTGTGCTATCATAGAAGCAACTCTCAAACTCAGAAGGCACAAGGCTTGATCGGAAAGATTGTTTGTTCGAATGCATTCCCAGCGAATATTCCAGGGAAATGCTTCGCCCTGGGCATGCCATTTACAGATGGCGACATGATTCACTGGTACTAAAGACGCTGGTATCTAGTGGCAATCCATCTCTGAGAACCCCAGTGCTTGAAGGCATCTTGTATCTAACATTGGCTGGTAACCCAGAGGCCAGAGATGCTACCGAAGACATAGTGAGTAGTCATATATCCCGTTACAATCATCACGTCCATTTCCACATGAGCTGTAAATGGCATAGAACACCAACCCTTCTTGAGAGGCCACGCAGGAGCATATGTACGATACAGTGTAATACTTGTGAATTCCAAATATATATTCCAAGACCGATAGTCGTGTTGTACATAGCCCTATGCTACACTCTTCAAAGGCGTCCGATACACCACAGGGCCTGCAATACCGCTATGGTTATATACTATTTCCGATCGATGTTCGGGTCCAAGTAGAAACTAGTTTTATATGTGCGATCTTGTGCTCTTGTAATAGAAGCATAGTATCAGGAAAAAGGTGAAAAGGACACCAAGCTTTGCCATGTAGCCATGGTAACCTCCTGAAATAGCAAGGCACAGGAGAGATGCAACCATTACCGTGAAGACTAGCTTTAAGAGTTCAGATTGACGCAATCTAATTACTCACAAACCTGTTAGTTACATGCTACAGAGGAAGTGTATATATACCTGTTAGCATCTCAGAGTTTGATACCCACCCTGCACACCATATAACACAATCGTGGTCTTTGATCCAGGATAACTCGACAACTACATCACCTAATACGTCCGCAAAAGATTCTCAACTAAGATTAAGCTCACCCTTGGTATCTGAGAGCAGCTATATGATTGTTGTTGTTGGAATAAAGTTGCCGAGCCGTTGCTGCAAGATTTCACGGATCGGGAATCGCGTTGCTCAAGGGATGCAGGGGAGACCAGATGGCCACCGCGTACGACGGACGGATCTTACGCAGGGGCCGGGAATCTATGATGATGCTCACTCATGTGTTTCACAAAGTGGACGGAAGGACCTGGCTTGTGAGATCTCGGTTTGGTGGCTGATTTGTATATCCGTGTTTTGTAAAGCTGGCAGACCTGATGGCCTTGCACAGCCAAGTTGCCAGGCCCCGGCTAAGATAAAATTACTCCTGGCTGAAATAACTTCGGAGAGTAGACTCCCCATGGAGCTTGGCTCTAATTACAACCACCTGGTACAACGTTTGCTGTAGTTATCAATGTTTACTCAACAGAGAACCATCAACCCTAGACCATCGAACTGTTCACTTTCGAAAAGTCTAAATCTCCTCCATATCTTCCAAGTCGTTAAGAGCAGGAAAATCGCCCACCTCAACCCGCTCTGGCCTCACAAAGACGCCATGCTTGAGCTCAGAGGGCTCGCCCCAGTATCGAGTGCCAGCGATGCTACCGTCATTCTTGCCAACGGGCTCATCGAGCCGGACTCCCACCCATGACCCGAGACCGCCGGGGATCTCCTTGACCTCACCGACGTACTGGATGACACCGCGTCGAGTATCCTCACCGCCAACGCGACACCGTCGGCCGACAGCAATGCCCCGCGTGGCAACCTCACGGTCAAGAGCCTGTAGCCTGGCCTCTTCGTGGCTGGGGGCATCTGGGTCGAAACGGCCTAACTTCTGAGCCTTCTTCCAGGCTAGGACCGAGTCCGTCTTTTTCTCGTACTCTTTCTCAGGCATGACATATTTGTCAACGCCCGCGGTGTCGTTCAAGTTGATCCTGGAGGCTGCAGGCCGTGTGTCAATCACCTGCCAAGTTGGATCCCTGTCAGCCTTATCCAAAGTATTGGAGGGTAAAAAAAGTCTTTGGTGGCACCACTAAAAAAAATAGTGACGATACTCTGGTCCCTGAACGCGCGCACATACGCAGCCGCTCTACTCCCACCGCCTCTCCCGCTCGGCCCCCCCTCGCCACACTTCTCAGGTGCCAGCTCAGCACCGGTGAATAACATGGACCTGGGAACCTTGAAAACTTGTCGATAGGAACACCGGAGATAGAAGAGTGAAGGACAGCGAGAATATCTCGGCCAAGGCACATGGTATGGGAAAGAAGCTGACAAATGAGAGGCCGTGCTATGATGCACTCTGACTTACATGAAGCTCTGCATACGGGGCCAGGTGAAAGTTGGACAAGTGGGTGTCGTCCTCGTTAGGCGCCTCAATAGCGATAGCCTCTGCGCCAGCTGTGGGCTTGAGGGAGAGCCGTTGGCAAGAGGGCGGAACACCAGTGACAGTCTCAAGCTTGCCCTTGAGTTGGGAGATGGACCATGACGGTGTAATGCGGCGCTCTGACTGCGCGAATTCTGAGATAACAACGAGCGGAACGTCGGCCATGGCTAAAAGAGAGTCTGGATGGACCTAGGCGGGGAAATTTCTCGGTGTGTTTTTGGCTGAGACGCTTGTCTTTGCTTTGCTTTGGGTTGCGTTGCGTTGCGTTGCTTTGCTTTGGAGGGGCGGTCAAAGAATGAGGTACTTGCGAGACACCTGCGCCGCTCTCAGGATCAGGTAGAGCAAAAATGAGTACCAAATTCCACGGGCCAAAGTGGTAGTTCCAAGGAAGAAAAGAGCTGAGCTTTGCCTATGTTTGATGAGAAACAATGACAGTGATCGAGCTTGAGTGAGTGTGGTGGGGTTATGATTATGCAGTCCAGGGTTTGAGGAACACCAGCTAACGTGCTAAAGGCTAACTAGCATCTAGGAGGATGCAAAAGCATGAGCGGAAAGGAATAAAAAAAAAACATAAATGAGAAAAAAAAGTAAATAAAAGCAAAAGCAAAAGCAAAAGAACAAAAAAACACTTCAAGCTACAAGACAGCATCTACCGAAACTCTGGGCGTGCGCAATGGATATAAAGCAAAAGCACTTAATATCATACATATATCATCTACAGAACATTTCCCGCTTTAGGCAACTTCTTGGGGGCTTCAACTTTTGATATAGGGACGGGATTGGTCCGTTCAGATCTGAGGCGGCAACGACGTCAACTTCATCATCAACAAGCAGGACCCAATATTACTGTAAGGTAATTAATTGTATATACGTACAGTAGCTCATTAGTGCGAACATGATTACCTGCATGCATTATACCTAGTTCCCAGTTTCCTACATGCAATAATGCCCATGATAGGCCAGGCGTGGTTCTTGAGCTTTCAGCCAAAAGCAACTTGCTTCATCCTGAACAAGCATCCCTACCCAAGATGGAAATTGTAGGGATTCAGCACAGGCATGTATTATCAAATCTGGTATGTAACTCATCAGCTGCCGTCAACATGAGGGAGGAAAAAGCAATTGATGTTCGTCTTGGCTTGAACATCTGCGGGATATCGCAATATGTTCCCAATTCGGAGTAACCTTCGTAATGCCGTGTCACGAATACCTCCAGTTAGTTTCCTTTTGTCTCTCCACGCATGAGGCCCAAGCGAAACCTGCAGGTGCGCGTCTGTCTGAAGTCCACCCACCAGAGCGCGGCATCTACATAGGTAGTACGTTGCTAAACTACCTCACGTAGATTGTCGACTGGCTGAATGTGGGGAAGGATCTGAGATGAATATTCGACTAGGCCTCAAGATATGTTACCCTCCCATGCTCTGGTATACAGAGGCCACTAGGAGGGTTCAGCCATACACCACAAACTGCTCAAACCCCGGTGGGCGGCATTAGCTCAGATATGAATAACCAACTGGCATATTCAAAAGTCTCGATACCGTCAAAGCGCTCATCTGCCCGCTTACTACCACTTTGGTTGAAACCCGTAATCGACAACAAGCCACCTAAGCCAGGCCTGTTCCTTGCATTCCGCACTAACTCTTTGCGATGATCTCGGTGTTGTGACCGTCGACCGGACCGGCCATGCTCGTCAGCCTTTGATCCGGACGGCGTTTGTCGGAGCTCCGCGCGGTCCCGTCCGCCTGGCAGCACCCGAACAAAGATTCATGCCGGCTTCGTGCACTTCAGGAGGTGTCGCCACGAGGCTCTCCTGGACCCGACGTCTAGCTCTTCGTTCGATAGTGACATCTATGCCCCATGACCGCACGGTGTTCCGGCGCCGTCATGATGCACTCACTCTGAGTAGATACTGTTATCCCTCGCGGAACAAATCGCCAATATGGATCATCCCCATATCATTGCTGCAGGCGATGCTACCCGCTGCCACGACCGATGTACATCAGATACTGGTGCTACATGAGAAAGACCGGTGTGCGGCTCACTGTCATCGGGAAATCATGGGTTGTCGGCAGTCTCGTTGATCCTGGCAGCCGCAACCCCTGGTCTACCCTCCAACCCTTTTGATATAGCTTCCCTGGCATATGATAGTACTTGAAGCCTAAAGATATTAATGATGACGGGAATCGTACTGCCATCGAGTGGTTGGTGATGGGACAGACAACTCAGCACTCGCTGCGCCCCAACAACCCCGGAATAATGTTCGTTCGCTGCAATCGAGGTCCGAGCGCGATGCTCATGGCCATTTCGGCTTCCTGCAGTTTTCCATGTTTAAGCATACATCTATAGGTAAGCCAGACAATATATGCATACGCTTCTTCACTTACCAACCATGCCGTCTTGTATATCAGACCTTTCACTAACAAGAACCACAGTATAGGGCTGACAGTGCCTCGTTGGAGCAAACGGCAACAAGCTTACCTGTACTAGGGCGACTTACTCCACGGTATGCGCTAGGATCTGATTTGTGCCAGACTTCGTATGCAAGAAGCCGTGACAAACAGCTGGGGGGTTTGGCGGGATGAAACGCTTGACCCTGACGTCTATTACATGCCCCTCATGACACGTCACATACCACCCACCAAGGGTTCGCAGCGAAGCCTCACTGACCTACTGGCTAAATCGGGATTCTTGCTCCTACAAGTATTTTGCAGCACTCTCGATTTCGTCACCCAGTTGCCAGTTTGCCCTATCCGAACCGTTCCGGACATTGTTACGAGAGACCTCTGTTGGTGTCCCTCCGAGATGGCATGGTAATATGAGTGAATGCAGACTAGACAAGTAGCTAATCGCACTTGAAAGTGTCCAGGCGGTAAGCCAATATGCCTCAAGGGCTGTTGAAGTGAGTTTATCAAGTCCACTCATGCACACTCTGTTCAGGTCTTAGGCTTGGTGTAGTCTGAGCGGCTTTCTGACGTCAAGGACAGACCTTGCCCAACAAGGCTCGATCTCGAAATTTGAGTATATCTATAGTACGTGACAGGCGGCTCACCGCTAAAAAAAAAAAAAACACAATCATGTTAGTTATTGGAGTGGGGTTGATTTAGAAGACATGACATGTACAGGAAATGTTCACTGTATTTGGCCTGGCGCCTGGCTCTGTTTCCAATTCAAGATATCTCTTGAAACAAGCTTGACTTGTCTGGTACCTATTATAGTCGTCAAACATTGCCAATCTTCTTGTTTGTCCACCGAGGAGTGTGCATATTGTAGCAAATTTCGCCTGTCTATTATGTCCATCGTCAGCTAGGTCGGTTATCCAATCATTGAATCTCCGCACCCTCGATTTTGTTAGTCGAGCGAAGCAAATGACGCGCGCAGAGGACGTGGGTATTGTTCAACTTGTCCTCGTCCCATTCTTCCATACTCGTGCGCTCGATATGTCAGGCACAGACAAAGCTAGTTAGCCTATTATTCTGCCTTCATCGAAGAGTATTGGGTCTCAGACTTTAGCAATCTAGTGGGCAAACTAGACGAATCTAAGATCCAGGATATCCCAGTTCGTGGATCTGTTTACCGACTCCGTTTCCGTGTCCAGTTCCCGCAGGAACACTAGCAGCGTGCTGTGAGAGAGACCCTTCGAGACATCCAGTCATTCCAGCCTTGGCAGTAAGCTAGCCCACCGACGGGCTGGTTAATGGCTGAAGGAACGACATGCACATGCACCGCAGCTCACTTGACATAGGGCTCGGCGCTTGGTTCGCCGTAGGAAGTGGCTTCAGGGCCTGTTCAAACAGCATCCGCAATGCCACATCTATCATTCTCCAAATGTGTATGGAAGAAATTGGGGAAACTAGCGCGGCTGGACCTCCACCAAATACCAATGTTTTCCTCTTTCTTTCCAAAGGCTCTTCACTCCGATGGAAAACCGCGGAACATTGAATGGCGAGGAGGATAATCAAGGCAGATTCGGAAAAGACTTGCTTTGTTCGGGCATCGACAGCAATGTGAAGTAGATCAGCTGCCCGACTGTAGCTCTATCATTGACTTTGTCATGAGGACCTGTCCCAATCTGGCAATATCCTGGCTCGGTTGTGTTTCAGACACTGGAACTCCATGCCAGTCATCGTTATATCCAGTCGCTCGTGGGAAGAACACGAACCCAACTGCTTCGTTGTTCCTAATACTGAGAAATGGTTGGCATCTACATAGCATGCCCTCTCAAGATCCTGGACTGTAGATCTAGTTCTTGTCCCCACACCATCCTTGTAGCTTAAAGAACATATAAAAGAGTTGGCAGCGGTGATTTGAGTCTAGAGCAACGACAGTTTAGCCGAATAGAGACAGCATGATATTGTAATCGCCTGCAGATAGAAGCAAGAAAGGGAAAAAAAATTCTTCATCGAGGTGGAGGCTTTGTGGCGGTCACAAGTTCACGACGTCCATCGAGGTGGAAACCAATCCTTGCTGAAAGTTATTTGGCTGCTGGAGGGACACAACGTGGCACTCTCAGAAGGGCTCGAAATCTAAGCCTTACTATAGGATGAGGACCTATGATGACTTGCAAGATCGCAACACTCAGCCCATCGGGCATAGCAGGAATGAATCTTGTCAGTGGCGATGATGAGGATGGTTGTTACATCATGTAGACCACACTAACAACGGTTTTCGTGTAACGCCATCCTAACATTGCCCAACTCCCCCACTTCAGATTGGTGACTCCAAGTAAAAATGCAGGCCGATTTTCAACGACGCATTCTCATATAGATGGAGCCGATGTGGGTGCCATTGTGTTCGTGATTGATCAAGTGTCAACTAGCCATTTGAATGTCCGGAGTTATGCAACTTCGGAAAAGGATCGAAAGCTCCAACAATCTAGTTTGCCTGCCATGCAAAAAAAAAGTCGTTCGTCCATCGCTTAGGCATTGTTGCTGGCATCCAATGCCCAAATTGCCTGTTCAGCTTGCGCGCATGCATGCATCCTCAGACTTCAACCCATCATCTGGTGCCTGGACACAGCAACGTGCATGAAGAACATGGTCGCATGATGTGTGTTCAGCGACTCGTAAGTACTAAGGCGTAGCCCTTGAACCCAATGATGAATTGTTTCTTAGCTGCCCAGCATCGATGTCAGTGTGCTCCGTAAGTTGGCAACATGTATCAACCCCCAACAATGAACCGGGTAGGTATGTATTTGGCCGTGTCGCACCCTCTAGACAAGCCTCTTCCCTTGAACCTTCTTTACTGACCGCCAGTTCACCGTCATAATTCACCACTTCCCAGGATATTCCCGGCGGGCATTTGTTAGCGGAAGCTACGTGGAGCAAGCGATGGCCCGTGAAGAAAGACGGGATGGAGCATCGTGAAAAAGAATCAAAGGGTTGTGGTTGACTCTGGGCAGGAAACCTTGTGGCTGGTACCAGACATCCAACAACCAGCCTCAAGTCTTCAGATGCAACCGTGGAACGTGCTCCACCAATTGCATAGCTGAATGTTTCGGCTGGTTATATCAATACCTAGCTCGGGCCGGGCCTCGATTTGTATATCGGCCTAGGTACTAACTAGCAGCATTTGAACAAACGTCAGTACAACCAGAGGAATCTTGTACAAAGAGCTCAGTCGTGCGAGATCAAATGCTCAGGTGGCGTGTTTGGACCAACGCTCATCCGTGTATGTATTGAAAGCGCTTGTGTCTGGTGCGGGAGCAACGCACAGACAGTCGTTAGGCTCGTGCTTGAAGCTTGAGCTATTATCCAACTGAGGCAAAGCTTGAGTCGGTGATGAAAGAAGGTGTGGCCGAATTATGCTGGGCTGAGCTGCCAGTCATGACTTGGTGTTAGTTCGACTTGCAAGGGGTTTGGAAGATGTCAATTCACTCTGGAATCTGGGTTTGTTTCTCTTCTAACCGCAACGGTATTCGCGTCATCTCCTTCAGAGCAGAAGAGGTTTGTGGATGATGCCCTAAAGGGATCATCGCTGAAACATGCATTGAGCGAGTTTGGCCACTTGTAATATTCAGGCATTTTTTTTAATCAAAGGTATGAAACGAACGATGAAGTCCTCTTGTTGGATGGACGACCTCCATGTCAATCTAAGGAGCCGCCGGCTAGTGCCTTCCCGTCCTGTAACAAGGAAGGTACAAATGCGGTCAGAAGAAATGGAAAGGACCAACATCGGAAACCTCAATGGTCAGAGGCCTAGGTTAGTACCGAGGGAAGCAGAAAAATTAGGTACCTTAGTGCTAACTCAATATGGCAGTTAATATGTGATGTCTGCAATTCGTTGCTCATATTCCAATACAAAGGAAGATACATACTTCAACAGTTCCATAGGAGTCAATTCGTTGTGAAATTACTAAGGTAGTACGGAAGTACAGGGAGCCGAGCGCAGCCGCAAACATGACGAGCTTCCATTAGCATCATCTCCACTACACTTTAATTAGCACAAGCGCAGACCTCTTCTCAAACAGTTCGGACTCTAGGGACTCGATCCTAGCATTCAGCTCCCCGCGGACGATCATACCCTATCAACCACTACGCAGTGCGCGCTGACGCTGGATGGTTGGCTGTTGGCTGCTAGGCCTGCCTGCCTGCCTGGCTGAGCGTGCTGAGCTGGGCAGGCTGTGATACATGGGTGAGGCTGGCATCTTGTTCTGGTACCGCAATGTCCAGCACCCATGGAGGTTTGTAGATTACTTGACGCCTACTTCGTCATTCTCAATATCGTGAATTTATCAACTCTAGGAGATTTGATAGAGGATATGTGAAGCTGCCACACTTCAATAGGCAATTCGCCACTTGATTTTGATACCCAACCATAGTGCACCCAAGAGACACAGCCATACAGTTCTCGCAGACAAGCACAGGAAAGTCGAACCTCGTTCTATGTTCGGTGGTGCTTCGAGTATAGTTTGTTCAAATCTGAACACTCACGTTCCAGTCTACTTATCGTAAGCTTCGAGTCAAGTATTGCCCAACCTCTACAGCGAACTGGTGCCAAGCCTAATCAAGCCTTACGGGGGCTACCCTGGCATGATGACAGTCGCGGAATGCCGCGAAGTGATTGACTGAGCCAGCTGTCTCGAACTAGTTAGGTGGTTCCTGCGAACCCTTGACTGCCAGTGGACATACCGGTTGAGGCGTCAATTCAATGGTCCTTCGTGGTGTCTCGACTCACATGCCGTTACCATCTTGTTTGACTTTCGGGAGCCCGATATGCGAGAGAACGGGGTCTGGGGGTTTATGTCTCAACGACAGAATTCAAGACATCCATGCCCAAGATTTCAAGTTCCAAGACTTGGGCCTCCCTTCACATGCGTGCTTACAGCATCAGAGACTTAGGCATAAGACATACCCGAACGGGTGGCTTAAAACACAGAGGGCCTCATGTTCTTTAAGGGAACTAAATTTCTGTAGGCGGGCCAGTCTGGCGTATAGTTTTGAATCACTCTGACCGAGACGATGGATCTCTTGGCATCCGTAGTTCATACCGATGATATTTTATGCAGAGCTTCGTGGCAATTCTTGACCTTAAGTGCTATACATCTGGCATTGGAAGTGCATGCATCTGGCACGCCCTGATCAGAGAATCTCTCTTCTTAGGGCCTGCAGACATAGAAGACAACATTCCATATAAGACGTGTACATGGTTATTATGTTGCAGCTGCTTCGATTTTGTTCTTTCCATTGTGGCCACTTGCTAGAGTACCTGTATCAAGCTGACGGCCACCTGAGAAGGAATGAAGGTACTCATAACAATGATGGACTACATGGGCCTTGCTTTCTCTGAACTCTTTTTAGTCCTAGCTTTATCAACTGTACCATCTCATGAAAACAATTGTAGGAGGGAACTCGATCTTCGTAACCCGAGTTCAAGTTAAATGTTCACTACCCTTGTCAACTCAAAGACGAACAAAGAAAACCGGACCCGGCAACTCCCCCATGCGAAGATCGCAGCAACGTGGACCAGAGGGGAGTCCATGATGAGTTGGGTGTAGAGCCAGGGGGGGGCGTGCAGCCGGCGCACCTAGCCTCAAAGCTGGAGACGAATATTAGACGCAAATGCCCCTCTCAGCCAAGGCAAGGCAAGTCAGTCATGACAAAACAGGACCAGCCAGACAAGGCCGCGGCTGTGCAAGGCGATGAGTGAGAGACAAGAGCGTTGCGGTGTGCGTCGTTATACAGCAGTTCATCCGCGCAGCAAAAGATGGTGTTGAGCTATAACCCCGGTCTCAACTATGACAGGTGCCAGATCGGTTTGGTCATTGCGGATGGCTGTCTTGACAGTGATGCTGAGGCCATAGTGGTATGGAATCGCATGGCATGGCAAACCATGCTATGGCTTCTGTCGTAACAGTGGGTTGGTCGGAAGACAGTCGACTTGATCAAGACCGAACTCAGAATAACCTCACTTTGCAGCTCCGTATTGGGCCAGCTCATTGAGCATGATGCGCTCTGCATTGTATTGACTCAACCTGTGTTTCCTTTTTCTGCTTCATCCTTTCTCAGTGTCATTTTCCATGTTCCCACACTAGGCCATACTCGTCTGGGTACTAATCTATTGGAAAAGATGGAGACATTGGAAGCGCAGAACCAACACCCAACGACTAATACCAACCGCATAGCCAGCAATGCGATGCTTCTCCAACGTTAATGTCCTCTGCCTTACTACCAAACGCATCGACCCCACTCACCTTACTTCTTCATATTCGTCGATAGACACGCCTTCAGATACCCCTGTCATCGCGATATTGCTGCCGACACCCCCTCCCCATGTTCCTCGATGCCTGCTCCTAGACCATCCTGTTCGTTCAAGCTTGTGCTTCTTGATGGATTTCTTCGTCACATAGGTACATTATAGGTCAGGCTTCCTGCTAAGACGCACCTTGTTCACCGTTTCGTGGAGATGCAATCAGACCCTGATTTCCTCTCTGCATCTTCCTCTCCCCACACCGTTACGTTGTTGCTGTGTCGCCTCTTTTCGACCCGACAAGTCCTTTTGGACCTTGAGTCTAATAATATTCTCCGGGCTCAATTTTCTTTTCTTTTTCGATTCTTCCAGAGTCCACTTCTTGGCCTTATTCAGCTTGGGCTCTCATCCACCTCCAGTTCTACTGCCTGGACCTCGGTCAAGACTAACAACACAAGAATAGGAACAGGAAGAAGCAAGGCGGTCCGTAACGTGGGTCCATATCCTGTGCATAAGTAACATCTCCTGGAGGTTATACTAAGTTAGTAGGGGCCCAGCGGAAGATCTGACCGAGTTTTCTCTCACTCAAAGTGAAAGACTCTCGAAGATCTTCTTTTTGCCTCCTACCTATTGCCATCGCATCTATCCTCTACTCTCCCCACGGCTTTCGATAACAGCTTCTGAGATAACAAGCCTTACCTTGGCCTCATTTACCTCGATTGGCGCCCCACGACTTGCTCTGCCTCACCATATCATCCTATTTGAATCCATTGGCTGGAGAGAACCCTGGACATCACCAATCACATTGCCATCTGCCCATCAACTCCTTGGAGCCACGCTTTATGATCTGAACAACCATCACTGTTGCCTCCCGAGACAGTTCTTTCTCCTTTTGCATCTTTGTGGCAACCCGGTACCTGACAGAGCCCAACTGTGTCGATACCTAACCCAGCTGCCCACCACTACGCATCAGTCAATACGAGAAGGCCTCCATTACTACACTCCAAGTCTTATAGACACTAAGGGCGACAGCAACACAAGTGACTTCATTCCCGGAGTTTTCAAGAGCAAACTAATTGCCTCACCTCGATCTCACGAACATAGTTCACGCACCTACAGCCGATTCAACCATCTGTATACAGTGGAAAGAAACATAGGGGTTTCGTGACCCCCGATATACAACGCTTTTAAGCAGCACCAGGCTTCTCGGAGCCGCTGCAACAGACATTTCTTCGCCAACACAACCAGAGAAAGTCGCCGAGCTGGCCCAACTCAAGAGCGAGTCTCCACTCTGCCTCTTGCGGGCAGAGTTACCGCCATCCATCGTGGGTGTAGAAGACCGCCTCGAGCCGGGGCGCACGCCTCGCTCATATGCTAACGGTCCATACGCGGGAAGACTGGATGGTCAGACTGTCGCATTAGACTTTGCTGCTCTTCTGAAGGAATCCGGATCTCATAAGCCTCCTGTCTCGTCGCTTCATCAGACCCAGACTGTTTCAGCTCCCACTTATCAACCATTTCCTCCCAAGGCATCGCCAGCTCCACCACGGCCTGTTGCGCATGTGGCGCCACCACCGCAGGTAGCTTCGACACAGATGTCTGGAAGACGCGGCATGCACCCCCATGCTACAGATCAGCCACCCGTGAAGAAGCAGAGCAAGTGGTCACCAGAGGAAGATGCCCTTATCATCGAGCTTCGAGGGCGTAACATGAAGTGGGAGGATATCTCAAAGCGTCTGCCTGGCCGGAGTGCCATCAGCTGCCGCCTACACTACCAGAACTACCTCGAAAGACGAAGTGAATGGGATGAAGAGCGCAAGAATAAACTTGCCAGACTTTACGAGAGGTAAGGGGGTGGTATAAGCCATTGGCCTTTTAGGAAACATACTGACAGGACTTCAGGTTCAAACCAGAAATGTGGGCAAAAGTTGCAGAAGAGATGGCGGTGCCCTGGCGAGCAGCAGAGGCTATGCATTGGCAGCTTGGTGAGGCAGATATGGCTAGACGTGCAGGCGTTATTCCTTTCTCTCTAGCTGCAGTCAATGTAGAGGGAAACAACAGTCACAGGAGCTCCCCCTCACGCAGCCTCATCCACTCGCAGCCCCAAGTCAGCATGCCTCGCGATCTCGGAGTACCGTCGCCTCGAATTGTGTACAACAGACCTCCACCAATGCCTGCTAGCAGCCGAACTATGGTTCCCCGCCGAGACTCGATTCCTCCGCCGCCTCCTTTGTCCATGGTTCCAGATCCTGCTGAAGCTCAGTATGTACCAGGGCCAGGTTTGGCACCGATCCAGAACCAGCCACCACCTCGAACAACTGGTATGCTTCCTGGGGTCGCTGAACTTACTGGAGGAGTCAGCCCCTATAGTGTACCTGCTGCAGTGCCTAATATGGGACCTATAACCGGGGTAGGTCAGGGCCCTCTGTATTCAACACTCGCCAGTTACTCGATGGAATCGGCCGGGTCCAAACGAAGAGCTTCTCCAGATGAATATCCACATGAGGCGAACCAGCGGCGCCGAATCACATAGCCTGCCATGCCTGAAGCAGCTGTACTATATGAGCGCTTGATGAGTGACCCTTGAGTCTTTCCGGGCATTTGTCTTGCATATTGTCTCATAAGGCGACAACGACTGGGTTATTGAATGCGGTAAAGAATGTACGACTTTTATGACGGTGTTAAGAGCATGGGATTGCATAATTACACGGACAGGAACAGAACAACATTTTTTGACTCATGGGCAATCTATTGCCACCGGGTCTGATTGGCGCATACCGGGGAACACAATAGCATATGGGTTTTAACGACGGAACGGGATGGATTGGACAGGATGGAATGACTTATTAATGTAAAGAAAATATTGTTGGGGAAACCATTGGTGTATCTTTTTCCTTCTCATTTCGGTTCTTTGAGTTGTCTTTTTTATTATGTTCATGTATTACAATTTGCATTGGCCAGAGGCATCTGCATGGCAATGGATACTGGTTGTTTGAGAACCTAGCGATGGAAGCATCAGAAAGGGTGAGGTCAAGGACGATCTCAGGAAACCGGAGTTGAAAGAGAGACAGTGTTGTTTTGTTACACAGCGTTTGCATTTTCCTTGTTTAGTATCACTTTCCCATTGATAGACTCATATGAAGATGTGATAGAGAAATTATCAGTATAGATGGAATGTACAGTTAGCGTTGTTACTCGAGTTGAGCAATATCTTGAAGATTACCAGTTTGAAGACGGCCAAGTACTCTTCCATGGTTGGACAAGAGCGAGACATGCAGCGTAAATATCGGTGAAAGATTCCTTTCAGGGTTGGTTACCAAACGCATAAGGTATCCGGGACTTTCTTGTTCGTAACGCCTATAAGATCTTGCCTTGCACCGCAAGTTACCGTTGATGAGGTCTCACGACGGTCGACTACATACCACCCACCAGTTATCCTTCTCGTAGCCGGTCTCTACAACGATGCCCCCAACCGCCTTGACATCCTCCTCGAGCTCACCCTCCTTGTACAGGTGGTAATAGCGCTGGAACGTGCCTCCGGGTTCTTGACCTTTTGGCTTCCGCATCACCCACGACACAAGGCGATCCTGGTCACTGCTCGCGTCCCACCCGCGACGGCTTGACGCCTGCTCCAGAGCCCACACATAGACGAGCACACGGCCGGCTTTGGGAGTTACGAGTGCCAGTAACTCAGCAATGGCGGCTTGTCTTCTCTCGCGTGTCGACATATGGTGCACAACAGCGATGCAGATAACAAAGTCAGCGGCCCCCTTGCGATAAGGAAGTGCGAAGCCATCGGCTACAGCCACATCTACATCAGATACTCTAGGATCATGCTCGACACCGTCTTCCCGAGGCCGTCTCAGCTCAGTCCGGGCGAGCTGGACGAGAGCTGGACTCCGGTCGGAGCCAAGCAGGTGGACAGACGGGTTGACACGTAGATACTTGCCGTTGCCGCATCCCACATCGAGGCCGAGACTACCGGGCGGTTGAGATAGCAAGAAGCTGGCAACCCGAGGCCAAGGCTTATGGCGGGTGGCCGAGAAGTGCGGTGCGATTGCTTCGTAGACTGCGTGAACGTGGGTAGCCTCGTACGTCTCTGGCGCCTCTTCCGCTGTAGACTGTGAGAAGGACTCTGACTCTGTGGGGGCCGATGTCTGGTTGGTTTGTGTCTGAGAGCTGGGTTGCTGGAGTGGACTGTCCTCTTGACCTCCAGCCGGCGTGGCCGATGAAGCACTTGCCATGATGGAAGACGATGAAAGGTTCCGTGCGGGCTCTGTGTCTCTACAGGGCGCCTTGTGGGGTATAATCTTCCTTGTCTCTCGGATGTATCTGAAATGACCTAGAG
>JABSTL010000102.1:0-57591 GCA_013759095.1 Fusarium sp. NRRL 29148
CAATGGGATTTTCATGCCCCTCCCCCGCCGACGTCTGCACGACCAGCTCCGACCCCGAAACCACAACCAGTTCAGCTGCAACAACCACCTGCGTCGGCTACGCTTCCAGCTGTGACGGTTCTTCCACCTCAATCGCCACCGAAGGGTCGAATCTCAGCACTAGCAGTTGGAGACCAACCTTCGTTCGTAAACCCAGATGCTGTCGCGACACCTCCAACACCAACCGGCGGTAACCGATCATTCAAGATTCCAAGTCGAGCAGTTAATACTTCACCATCACTCAATACTCCTAAGTCTCCTCGCCCTGGCAGCTCGAGGCCACCGTCACCACCTCCACCTAGACGTTCTGGGGAGCTGATCAGGACTCGAGAAGCCAAGGTCCCTCCACCACCGCCGGCCCCTCGCAATGAAAAGACACTGATACCTGGGCCCCCCAAGATCGCATCTATTTCTGGGCCAACAGTCATTGGGAAGGGCGGCATCTCTCAGGAAAACTCACCGTTTAACAGTCCACCAAGTAGCTTGGGATCTGGGGAGGAGACACCTCCAAAACTACCAACACGACCAAGGCCACAATCACACATTGAACCAAGCAGGCCAAAATCTGTGGTTGTGGGTTTCGATCCTCCGCCTGTTCATCATTCGATCACAACTATGAGAAAGGATCGTGAAGAGGCCAATGGGTTCTCAAGAGGCCATATAACTCCTCAAGTAACTGGCGAGCCTCGGCCAGCACTACCTGCAAGACCTGCAAACTTTGACATCCCGCCTCGACCTCCAGTAAACAATAATAGTAATAGCATGCCTCCTCCCCCACGTCCACAACGCCCAGCTGCAACGACAGCAGTGCAAGCCGTTGATCCGGCGCCTACTTCCTCACCACCTAAACGAGTTGTTTCGACCCCTACGACACAGCAACCTCAGCAACAGCTTGCAGCTCCTTCACGAGGTCATGGCAGGTCTATGACGATAGATAGAGCCTCTGACCGAACACCAGCCGAGTTTCGTATCGCCCCAACGACCGTTGGCGCCCCGATTGCTGCTGCCACACCTCCAAAGTCTGTGCAATCCACTCCAGTTGTTGCCGCAAAAATTGCTCCAAAGGCTGAGCCTATCCACCACGTTACGACATATCCCGAGGCTTCAAACACCAATCGACGACCACCATTCAGCAAGCATGGAACTTATGAGATTCCAACAAAGTATGATGCGAGAAGTTTCGATGTTTGCGGTGAATTTATTTGCGCCAGTGGTTACATGACAAGAGTGTGGAGTCTCATTGACGGCGAGCAAATTATGAGCTTACAGCATACTGAAGGAATCAAGGCGACAGCGGTAAGCTTCAAACCCGCTGCCGACCCGCGAGAAGAAGGCAAGAGGCTATGGATCGGTACCAATACAGGAGACCTCATGGAAGTCGAGATAGCGACGCATGCCATAACACCGAGCAAGCCAAACGTCCATGGTCGAAACGAAGTTGTACGAATATTCCGCCATTGGAACGAAATCTGGACTATGGATGAATCGGGAACACTGCTCGTGTGGGGACCAGATGAGAAAGCAGTTGCAAATATTACAGGACATCCCACTCAGAGTTACAAGCTTCCAAAAGGGCACACACATTCCATGGTTATCGGGGATTATCTTTGGCATGCGACAGGCAAGGAGATTCGAGTATTTGCGCCTACAGCTGACGGGCGTACCCAATTCCAAGTGCTCGTTCGTCCCCTGATAGCGGATAGTGCCGGCGAGGTTACCTCAGGCACTCTTGTTAAGTCACATCCGGACAAGGTCTTCTTTGGTCATGTGGATGGCAAGGTGACTGTGTACAATATCAACGACTATTCATGTGTGATGATGATGAATATCAGCACATGGAAGATCAACGCATTGGCGAGTGCAGGCAACTACATCTGGGCGGCTTACAACACTGGCAAAATATGTGTATATGACGTGGAGGAGGCACCTTGGGTCATTCTCAAAGAGTGGCAGGGGCATGAAAATCCCATTGTCAAGATGGCCGCCGACCCCTCTTGCTCATATTTCCTGGATCGACAGCAAATCATTTCATTGGGAGCCGACAACAAGATTAAGGCTTGGGATGGCTTGCTTGAGGATGACTTCCTCGAAGATTCAATGAAGTCGAAAGATACTCAATACTGCGACTTTGACGAAATACGAGCACTATTCTTTACTTGGAATGCTGGAGCATCGACACCATCGAGTCTACGACATTCCGGTGGCGATTCGACATTCTTCCAGGATCTTGTTCAGTCAAGTGGCTCGCCAGATATCCTTGTATTTGGTTTCCAGGAACTTGTAGACTTGGAGGACAAGAAACTGACGGCCAAACGATTCTTGAAGCCAAAGAAAAAAGAAGCTGGAACAGACCAGGAACGAATGAGCCATCAGTATCGAGACTGGCGTGACTTTTTGATGAAGACCCTTGACGATTACATGCCGGCGGACGATTTATACCACCTCCTTCATACAGCACCTATGGTGGGGTTGTTTACCTGTGTCTTTGTAAAAGCAACCCTACGAGACAGGATCAGGGGCCTTCAAGGCGCCGAAGTCAAGCGAGGTATGGGTGGTTTGCACGGTAACAAGGGCTGCGTTGCCGTACGCTTCCGAGTTGATGACACTTCTATCTGTCTCGTCAATTGCCATTTGGCAGCCGGGCAATCGCAAGCAAACGCCCGTCACAATGATATCGCTGCCATTCTTGAAGCCAATCTATTCGCTGTTGAACGAGATTCTGCGGCTCGCATTGACAGCTTCGTCGGTGGCGGTGATGGCAGTCTGATCATGGATCATGAGTTGTGTATCCTCAATGGCGACTTGAACTACCGAATTGATACCATGTCTCGTGATACTGTTGTCACAGCAGTCAAACAGAACAATCTGGGCAAGCTCCTCGAACGAGACCAGCTTTTGGTGGCACGAAGACGAAATCCAGCATTCAAGCTTCGGGCTTTCGAAGAAATGCCCATCACATTTGCGCCAACTTACAAGTATGACGTTGGTACTGACAACTACGACACCAGCGAGAAGAGACGAAGCCCTGCCTGGTGTGATCGACTACTATACAGAGGACGAGGCCGTGTTGAGCAATTTGATTACAGGCGGCATGAGGTCCGAGTGAGTGACCACCGTCCTGTAACTGGAACTTTCAACCTTTGGGTCAAGAAGGTCGATCCAAGAGGTCGAGCAACAGCTTGGATGGAAAGTCAACAGAGCTTCGAGGATATGCGAGAGAAGGAAACGTCCGAAGACAAGTGAGTCTGAGCGTGCTTCATCGACGGTGCTGAACTAACAAGAAGACAGACTTTTGTTCTTGAGGGATATTTGCGGCTTTGATGAAGAGACGAGCAAGAGGCTTATTAGAGAGAAGTCAGCGAGACGTGACAACCGCAGTCCCGTCCGCGCCTAGTTATCTACTCAATACCCAGACGGTAAACTCGTCTAGATTCCTGAAACACAGCACAGAAAAGAAAGGACATGAGAGGCGTATGAATGAGTTGGATTAATGATTCATCGGAGTAAAAAGCAGGTTGGGGAGCTAAAGGAATGCGGATGTGATGGTGAGTATCACGGACAAGGGCGTGCGCAGGCGATAGACTTGTTGTTTTTACTACATTTCTTGTCTTTGTTGACAGCTGGAAGTACTTTAGACATTGACATGGGCACATGAGAGGATTGTGGACATTTATGATAGACGTTTGGTCACCCAAGGAGGGGGACATACTAGGAATAGCTGATGATGAAAGATGAGACAAAGGAAAATATAGACATTGAAGTGTCGAGCAATGTAGTGTGTGATATCGACTCTTGACTCATAGTTGACAACATAAAGAAAGTACTTGGGATTCGGCGGATTTGATCAGCTCTAGCGGTGAGCTGCCCTAATTCGGTTACCTCCAATCTGGATTCCGGAAGCTCTAGAGATCGAGATTATAAAGTCAATTCACTCTAAAGCGAGATTGATCCTGCCATAATGCATCCCAATATTCAGGAGAATAGGGTAACTCGCTTGTAAGCGGTCTACTTTAGTATCGTTCCTTTGGTGATTACAAAGTCTGTTGGATGTGGAATATGAAATACCTAACCAACACAAGTTAACGATAAGTGTTGGGTATCAAAAATACGATTACGAGCTTTGGAACGGCTGCATACATCAATATGCATGTCAGCCTGCATTTGTCTCAAGCTGGAG
Organism: Fusarium sp. NRRL 29148; assembly: GCA_013759095.1. NCBI lineage: Eukaryota > Fungi > Ascomycota > Sordariomycetes > Hypocreales > Nectriaceae > Fusarium > Fusarium sp. NRRL 29148. The sequence continues at coordinate 4,217 of JABSTL010000102.1, forward strand.
GCCAACTGCGCACGATGGATGGAGGATAGACGCCCCGCATCATCCGAAGTCCCCTGAAGGTTACTGAGAAGCCCCTGTAATTGCAGCCAACGGATGCCGGTCCCGGAGGTTAATTCGTTGTGGGATTGTACAGTGATTGGCTGGCTCGTGTGCGGCTCCTTGTTGAGCCCGTTGCCAAGTCACCTAATTCGTGAATGGATAAAGCCATCAATTTATCTTCCCCCGAGTTGGGATGAGAGATTGATTTTGAATTCTTTCTTGAATTCTGTTTTTTATTTTGGTCTTATTAGTGAAGAGACTTGAATTGGAGTTTCTACGGACATCTTTTGGCGGATTTACTCATCATAGACTCGTCAGCCTTGACCAATTACTCAGGTTGATCGAGCGGTGAGACTTAACTTATCTCCTTCACCGTTTCGAAGCTCGACCTCAAGAAAAGAGTTGAAAATGGCGAGCTCAACAGAAAACACAGCTGGTCCTCGAAAGACACCAATTGCCAGTCCAGGACCTAACAGCAAACCTCTCCCAAGGCCGGAATTGACAGATGAGCAAAAGACAAAGTATGAGGCTCTGCTAGAGCAAGTCAAGGGTATCACCGAGATCCAATGCGAGAAGAAGGCCGATGAGGAGGACAAATCAGGCCCCATCACTGATCATGAGCGCTCATGGCTCACTCGCGAGTGTCTTCTCCGTTATCTCCGCGCTACAAAGTGGTCAGTCGACGACTCTGCCAAGCGGCTCAAGGCAACTCTCGCATGGCGTCGGGAGTACGGTCTCGAGGGTTTCACACCTGAGTACATCTCCCCTGAGCAGGAGACTGGAAAGCAGATGATCATCGGATATGATCGTCAGGGCCGACCCTGTCAGTATCTTAACCCGGCGAGACAAAACACGGATACTAGTCCCCGACAGCTGCATCACTTGTTCTACATGGTCGAGCGGGTGACGGATCTTATGCCGCCTGGAGTGGAGATGCTGAGCCTCATGATCAATTTCAAGCCCAGCAAGGAGCGCAAGAACACGAGCGTGCCCGTATCTGTAGCGCGAGAGGTGTTGCATATTCTGCAGAACCACTACCCCGAAAGATTAGGCAAGGCTCTTATCATCAACGGTGAATACTGTGTATCTCTTGTAACGAAGACCAGAACTGACAATACCAGTACCGTGGATCGTATGGGGTTTCTTCAAAATCATCACGCCCTTCATCGACCCCGTGACGCGCGAGAAGCTCAAGTTCAACGAAGACATGAAGCAGTACGTTCCTCCTGAGCAGCTGTGGAGCCTCGACTGGGGCGGTGAGATGGACTTTGAGTATGACCACGAGACATACTGGCCAGCGCTGAACGAGCTGTGCCGCCAGAAGCGTGATGAAAAGTACCGACGGTGGGAGGCAGCTGGCAAGGAGATTGGTGAGAGCGAGGATTACCTCGCGGGTGGAACGGATGTCAGTGTCAAGGGATTCAAGTTTGGTGAAGATGCTGGTGTTAAGGATGTGCAGGAGAAGCTGGCGGAGACTAAGCTTGAGGAGCAGCCTGTTGCGGCGTAGGTGTACGGCGATATCACGCGTGTTTTTGGGTGAGATGATAGATGGTTGAGCGTGTGTCTATGTGCTAGGGTGGAGTGGCGTTGAGCCTCATCTGAACTAGAGCAGGCTATCGTGGGGGATCGACGGGTTTATACAGTTCTGAGGACGCCTGCTCGCATAGCCGGCATGTTATAGACATTTTTCGCATTTGCCTCGGACCGTTTAGCGGGAGACTTGAGTCAGATGGAAGAGGGTAATGCTCTGATGGTGCCCGTGAATCAGCTCACTGAGGTCAGGGATGGCGTTGAGAGTGAATATCCTACTGCATAAGGGCGATTGGTCTCGATCACTCATGTTCACTTCTTCACTACTTCATGTCTTGCATCACTGCGTAATACTTCAGAGTACACTTGGCGTATCAGCGCACCTGTATCAATATTCACAAGCGTTTTCGTCCACCATGACTGAGTATCAGTCTCACGCACCAATCAATTCAAAAAGAAATCCCCGAACATGTTCGCCAGTCTTATTCATATGCAACTGACATAAGGCCAAATGTAACCAAGTCCTAATGATGTGATAGTTCACAAAGTGTAACAGAGCCTCACCCAAGCTTATTCGGGCGCAATGGTTTGCGATATGTATTCCAGATTGAACAAGCCTGGCAGTATGCAAAGATACAATATGAAAAGCCAAGGTCATTTGATCACTTCAGCTTATGCTCATTGAATTCAAACCCCTCTTTTCGTCTGCAGGCCCAGAGAAGTTGCAAGACACAAGGCTGAATGGGCATGTAAGTCGTCGTATTCGGAGTGAAGTCCCCCCAAAACTGATAACGGCTGACGATTATGTTTTGTTTACAGCAAACAGAAAATCTAAACAAAAAACAAGACAAATCTGACCCGAAAAGCAGGCCACAACAACACCCATCTTTAGTAGCGTTATAATGCTACCTATTGGTTTTGCTCTTGTTGCATGCGGTGCCTCAAAATAAGAAATCCAACCACTCACGCCAATTGCCACTCACACTCTCTATAGAGGTAGGCAATGAGCGCGACCTACGCAATTCGTGCACACAACAAACTCGTCGGATCAACCCCACATCGAGGATGAAAACACTTTTATTTGCTTATTCCCATAGCCAAGAATTGTTTGAGTCACACTTGGTTATGGTTTGGTCCAGGAGAGCACTCGATCGTTACACAAAGTGGCATAGTCTATTCTAGGGTGAATCAACCCCCCCGTGCACGTATTCACGAAAACAAGAATATAAACAGTCTAGGTAGAGCCTAAAATCTAGGCAGAGTATGTGTGTACGTACGGGAAGTGCGTAGTCTACCTAATTGTCATGTACGTAGGGCAAAAAAGGAAAACAAGTGTGCTTTTTTGCTTGGTAACATGACCCAACATGACCTAACCACTTCCTAAAGGATTCCGGACCAGGAGGAAACCACCCTACATTATCACTGATATAAATACATGGTCCCTTCTATGGATTCAAGCTGCATGCTACGCGCCCAAAGTGCATAACAAGACATTCTCGAGCCTCTCTTAACAACAGCCTGATCTTCACTTCACCCGTAGCAACAACATCAGCATCAGCATCAGCATCAGCATCAGCATCTTCAACCAACACCAACTCAGGGCTGGGCCGGATCCGAGGGTCAGGTCATATGCTCTTCTTGTTTCCCTCTCCTCTGGTATAAAAGGAGGCCCCGAGGAGAAGTTGTGTGACACTGCCAGCGCAGTCTTGCATCTAACTGCCCGAGCAAGAAAGGGCCTCTATCTATTGGACCAGTTGCTTGAACACTTGCATCCGCATAAGCGTCTTTTCCAACAGGAGGAACTAGACTTCTGTAAGCCTGAAACCAACCTACACCTGCCTTATCACGGCCTGAACAGCTTCACTCACTTCATACACCATGGATATCACCAAGATGAGCAAGATGAGCTGGTCTCCTTTTCTCCAAGCCATGAACAGCACCGCCCAACCACTAAACTCTTCTTCATCATTCCCTGGAATAATGGACACTTTTCTTGTTTCCGCAGGCCAAGCTTCGCCTCTGCTCCAGCTCTTCCTATTTGTCTACCGCTTCGTGGGCGCTCAGTTGGGTCTTGACCCGTCCATGCTCCTCACCCTCCTCGGTTGTATCTGGGGCCTGTCTAAACTCTTCGATCAAGTATATGCAGCACTCGATAAATTCCTTCACACATACTTTAGATGTACCATATACGTTAGCGAGAATGATCAGATCTATTCTACGCTCATGCAGTTCCTGTCCGAGCAGCAGGACATTGCGTCTAATCGCCATCTCACAGCCCAGACTGTCTTTAAGAGTGCTTGGGACGAGGAAGAAGACCAAGCAGATGTGCTAGCCACTAATACTGTCGAAGACGGTGAAGATTCGCCCAAGTATCTCAACTTTGCCAGCGACGCTGCCAGATGTGTAAGTTTTCGTACTCGTGCCTTTTGCAACTACTGATCACTGACACCCACAGAACCCACGATATGTCCCAGCCATGGGCACCACAGGATTTTGGCATGACAGGACTTACTTTCGGGTCAACCGGAAGAGAGAGTCTCTGCAAAGCACCAACGGCTGGGAAGGGACCAAGGATGTTGAGGAGCTCAAGATATCTTGCTTCGGCAGGTCTATTGGTAAGTTAATACCACTAATCTGAATCGATACCTAACTGACCATTCGTAGATCCTATCAAGCAACTTCTTGCAGATGCCAAAACAGCCTATTTCCTTGATACTCGCCACAAGACCACCATCTACCGCCCCAGAATAAAAGAAAGTCGCCGTGATGCTTGGAGTATGTGGCAGCAAGTTGCCAGGCGACCTATCAGACCAATGAGAACTGTGATTCTCGAGCATGAAGAGAAGCATGATGTTTTGCGAGACATCAACGAGTATTTGCACCCCGGAACTCCTAAGTGGTATGCTTCTCGAGGTATTCCTCTCCGCCGTGGTTATCTCTTTCACGGACCGCCGGGTACTGGCAAGACAAGTTTTTCGTTTGCATTGGCTGGTGTTTTCGGTATCGACATCTATGTCATCAGTCTTCAAGATCCTACCGTCAGCGAAGAGGATTTGGCTGTTTTGTTCACTAGGCTTCCTCGCCGATGTGTTGTCCTTTTGGAAGACATCGACACTGCTGGTCTTCGTCGTCCCAACGGTGAAGAAGACGAAGAGGAGGAGAATGAAGACGCTACCGGAGAAAAGAGCAGCGATGCCAAAGGCAAAAAGCCAGAAAAGGCGGAGAAGAAAGAAAAGAAGAAATCCAAAAAGTCCAAAGACTCTTCCGACAGCGATACCGACAGCTCTGAAGAGGACCGAAAGAGACGCAGAAAGCGAAGACGCAACAGAAGAGACAGAGAGAATACTAGCAACAGGGGTACTAATAACATCTTGACTGTGGAAAGTATTTCACTTTCTGGACTTCTAAACGCCATTGACGGCGTTGCTTCGCACGAAGGCCGCATCCTCATCATGACGACCAACAAGCCCGAGTCTCTCGACGAGGCTCTCATTCGGCCGGGACGAGTCGATGTGCAAGTTGGTTTCAAGAACGCAACCAGCGCACAGGCATCGGAGCTCTTTTACCGAATGTACGAGATGTCGCGTAATAAGCCAGTCCCCATGTCCAAGACCAAACCTGCCGCACTCAAGGCACATAATGGGAGCATTCACAGTCTCGTGGATAACAAAGGAAAAGAGACGACTTTGTCGATCGAAGAACTCAAGGAGATCTCGCAGGAATTTGGGCAACTTATCCCAGAGGGCATGTTCTCGCCTGCGGAGATTCAGGGGTTCTTGCTCAAACGTAAGAAGAGCCCTCGGAAGGCGCTTGAGGATGCTTCTGGATGGATTGAGGCTACTGTGAAACAGAAAGAGCTCAAGTCCAAGGTTGTGACTGTCCAGTAGTCTAAGGACTTCGGCAGATGGATCGCCGAGGGGGTGATGTTTGGGGTTACATGAGGATGATAATTGCTGGACTTTGCTTCGTGCTATAATTTGATGACGTAACACGTAGACTTAGAGCATAATTAGTAATTCATGAGTCCATGCCTTACTTTCTTTAATCAAAGTTCTTGCTTTTGTAGACGTTGATGAATCTTTCAGTGGAATTGTGGTGATAATGACTTATCAAGGTGAACTCTCGGTGTAGCTCGGTCAGCAGCTCAGGTCTCCACATATGTCACCTCCCTCTACCTCACCCTCCAGACAAGCCCGCGTTCACACGTGCGACAACGAGCCTCAAGGCACGACAACCACGCTAGATTTCTCCCGCCTACGAGCTTTACGGACACCCCAAATAATATCAGAAGCTGCGAAATGCTCCAGCAACAGCCTCACAGCCCATCATGAGCAACCTCCAACCCCCCAACACTGTGGCGCCAACGCCCACACCAAGCGGCAGCAAAGACCCTGGCCTGCGATACCCCAGCAATGGAAAGAATATCTACAGTCGCCCGTTGAATAGGACCAAGACGGCTGAGCTGAGCCAGGCGAGCTTTGCGTATCTGTTTGGCGAGATGGTGACGTATGCGCAGAGAAGGGTCAAGGGCATTCAGGAGCTTGAACAGCGGTACGTTCAATCCTCCCTGTTTATGAAGTGCGGTAGCTAATTATGAGCAGACTTAATCTTCAAGGCCACTCTATCGGTCTAAAACTCCTCGATCTTCTCCTCTTCCGCGAACCAGCGCGTACACAGACTCGACCACTAAGCATCATTGCCCTCCTCCACTTCATAAAGCAAAATATCTGGCAGCACCTCTTTGGCCGTCAGGCAGACCGACTTGAGAAATCCGCCAACCCCGAAACACCAGACGAATACATGATCATTGATAACGAACCCCTCGTGAACCAATACATCAGCGTGCCCAAAGAAATGAGCCAGCTGAACTGCGCTGCCTACGTAGCCGGTATTGTGGAAGGTGTCTGCGACGGAGCTGATTTCCCAGCCAGAGTCACAGCGCATACGGTTGCGGAGGGTGATATGTGGCCCGGCAAGACGGTTTTCCTCGTCAAGTTTAGACCGGAGGTATTGGAGAGGGAGGGATTCTTGGGGAAGAATTAAGTGGTGAGGATGGAGTTTTGGAGTTTTTATGATGGGTTGGGTTCGATAGAGACGAATTGTGTCTTTGGCGATGTGATATCATGCCTGATTTAATATTGAACCATTCTGCCATGCTGCTTCTCTATAGTTATGCTACGCCCAACGCCTTGTTTGAAACAACAACAACAACGACAATGTGTATCCCATTCATCGCGGCAGAGCACTTCCAGAGCCCTTCGGCTTCCCACCAGTTCCAATACTAGGACCCTTGTTCATGAGCTCCGAAAGACCCAGGTCTTTCCAAGCAGGCTCCTTTGACTTTTGCGTAGCGCGCTGAATTCCAAAAGCGGCATGTTGATCCGGAACAACATCATCCTCGTCTTCCGGGTTAATGGGCTGGTGAACGGGCGGAACGTAGATATCGTCATCGGGGAGCTTGTCCTTGCAGAAGTCCTCGAAGAGGTCTGCGTCGCGGGAGCGGTGCATGTGAACAAACGTGAAGGATGAGTCTTTGTTCTGGGGGTGTTAGCTAGGGCAGAAGTGCTAGAGCAAGGGGGAGTTACCATTTTGAAGGATGTAAACGTAGTTATCTTGAATGGTTTGTTTGTTGATGTTGAGGATCGGTTGGTTTCCACAGCGGGACGGATGGCGGGGTGTGGGGCCGTAGTGAGAGCTCTGGCAGTTGGACTCAGTTAGTACGGTACGCGGTAGCTAGGGGGGAGGAAAGAAAACCCAGGACCTTAACCCTAAGTGATAAAAATATTTAGGTGAACATTTACTAAGTTTATTTTGACACTCTATATTAAGGTTCAGTGTTTTCTTGCCCCCTGAGGGGTAGTTAACTGATCATTCTTCAGGGCTTAATGAGGTTTCAGAGACTGGGGCTTCGGTTAACTAGGTCAGATGGGTTGAGCTGCAATAATATCTTATTTCAGTTGATATGTGTTTTCCGTGTTATTGGTTCTGAACGAGGATCTCCTGTCCTTTTAGCTGAGGTATAGGCGGTTCCGGCGGCGGCCTTTGTATCAACTATCAAGCCACTAAGGTGTTACAGCCCACCTACTGTGGGCGACAGGCCGAAATATCTCTGCTTCTGCATCATCTTCAAAACGTGTCGGCTTGACGTTCACGGTCCGCTTTCTAAGCTTCATCTTCAATTTCCACTATATACTAGACTAATTCATCTACTGGCCCCGACGGCCACTATTTCAAACCGCTCACCATGGCGACTTCAGGCGAGCCACAGCCTCGAAATGAGGCACAGTCTGTAACAGTGCCACAACTTGTACTAACACCAAGACTGCCCCTCGACATCCTCTATCACATCGGATCTCTTCTGGCTGCTGAGATTGTTACTGAGCATGAGAACCAAATAGACAGCAACAGTTCGTGTGATTGCTGCATGGACAAGGCGTCAGCTACTCTCTCCAGACTGACATATACCTCCAAAGCCACCAGGGATGTCTTGGAACCCTTGCTCTATCGTAATCTCATCTTGACAACTCCTCAGGATGTCACAAACATATTCATCAATCTCATCCAAAGACCTGAACTTCGCCAACATGTTCAGTACATTCTTTGCTATGCTGATTTGGCGGGACCACGGGTCAGGAAACTCGAAATGCCCGAATGCAAAAAGATTTGGTCAAAGCGATGTCCTTCTGACAAACCTGCTCTGATGAGTCTTCTCGATGGCGCTGGTCTTCACAAACTCGCTTGGTCGGCTTGTATGCTGGAGCGAACAAAACAGCGATTCATGTTTTCTCCCGACTTTAAGCATGATGGCATTCTAGAACTGCTGTTTGCCTCTATTCTCTTCTTGTCGCCAAATGTTACCAGCTTTACCTGGCGGGATTGCAACAACAATCCAAAGGCTTTCATACTGGATAACATTATGTGCAAGGCGGTACACGACGGCCTTCCTCTCATGCCGAGGCTGCAGAAACTTAGCACTGAAAAGGCAGAGTTTGAGGAGAGCAAGCAAGCACAATTCTTCACCCCGCACATCAACCTGTGGGAGAATCTGTACAGCCTACAACTCAACGACATCGACTTGGATATGGAGTTCGTTTTGATGCTTTTTAACGGAAGTTTCAAAGAGAACCGGCCCGTGAGAGAACTTATCGTCCGCTGTGTAGCTGGTTCAGAACGGCCAGAGAGCTTGACTTCGTTCCCACCAGGTTTCGAACTGGCATCGACAATGCTTCTGGAGGACAAGAATCTTGATACTTACAAGGACCAGTTCAAAGCCTTCCCTAACCTCAACCTCCTCGATGTCACTCTTGTCTTTCACAGAGGACGCATGGAAGAAGGTTCTCTCACTTTGAAGGCTTTCCTACACGCCGTTGGGTCACCCGAGCGCCTATGCCTGAACGGCCATCCTCTACCGACTTCGACGCTAGACACTGGCGTCACTCACTCGAGACTCAAGTACCTCAAGGTCAGGCAATTCCAGCCAAACGCCCCTGCAAAGACAACATCCAAGGATAACCTCATCGCAGGGCTCAATCAATTCTGGAACAAAAAGTCCATGATTGTACCTAACCTTGTGGAGATTGACTGGGATCACTACAAATTCCAGAGACAAGACATGGAGGGCGAAGATAAAGTTGTTTGGGAACTGGTTGGAGAAGAGGAGTGGGAAGACGATTCGGGATCAGATGAGGACGAGGATGAATTCGATGAAGGGCTTTGGTACTCTATGGGAAGGGGTGATATAGATGCATTTGTAGAGAATGCAATGGATGTAGAAGACTTTTGGGATGCCTGGGGACCTTAGAGTGGGATCCGGTACTTCTGAAGATTTTGTAATCTACATCCACGCGCTCAAGGACAGACGAACAGTTAGCAAACTAGACAGATTATCATTGATCATCTAGAAGACACAATTAATTAAGCACTTCATTTATCTGTGAGGTCCTGGCAACTCCCCAGTCTCAAATGCCTTTCGTAGCGACCTTGTAATACATGACTGAGCTAGTCTCATATGCCCGAGACCTTTTTACAGTCTCAAAGAGCATCGTTTCGCGGCCATAGACGCGAAACTTGGAAGGAAAAGCCAAACTGAATTCCCGATGAATTACAAAAGACTTGAGAGTCTGATGTAGTAAGAAGCCTAACTGAAATTTTGTCAAACTGCGCAGTCAGTAGATCACGCAAAGGCGCTTGGAAGCACTGCGAAGAACACAAGGTGGCGTTTCGCTGCCTTGAGGATGGCTTGTCTTCCAGTCTTCAAACGTCACGCAAATCTGGTAACGTTGAGTTCTCAGTTCGCATCATCCTCACTGTCATCATCATCACTGTCATCATCATCACTGTCATCGTCATCATAATCATAATCATCATCATCCTCCTCAGGAACTGGAGGTCCAGCCGAAGTGCTTGCGAACAAAGCATTCACGGCTCCAGCTGCCGCCAAATCAATGGCAATTTGAACAATATCCGGGTGCGAAGCCTCCATGTCTATGAGAAACTGCTGCAATAGTTCAGGCGTTGAGATGTTACGAAGAAGATTCCGCACTTCTTCCTCGGACAGGTCGTTCAACTGCTGGAACGTATTCACTTCAGTGGACATAGCCCAGGAGTCAAAGTTGAAGTATCCCGTTTCACCACGGTTCTTGAGGTAGACCTTCTGCTGGCAAGACATGAGCAATAGGTCAGTAGCCGTACGTGAATCCCATTTAGCTAGGGGCTGCCATGTGGCGTGGATTGGGTGGCTTGCGTCGAGGGTGAAGCCGGATTCATTGTGGTGCTCAATTCTAATGTTGGTAAATTCGGCCTTGTCGAACATGTCAATGTCCCAGAAGACGTATCCCCAAGGCAGTGGCTGGTAAGGGGTAACTTCTCCATCGAATTCGTTCATGAAAATTGCATAGCGACTTAGAATATGCCACGCGTTCTCTGGTCCGGGGTCGGGATCTTTGATGAAAGGAGTACGCATCATGAAGTCTGGAGTGTCCATCCGTGCCCACTTTCCCGGAGCCCCCTCGTAGTCATGCACAACACAGGTGAGCTGCTCGTCGTTACCGGGGAAGGGGGGTCTGGCTGGGAGATGGGGGTTCCAGTCAATGGGTGGATTGATACCTCGCATGATTCTTGCTCTCTCGATTCGCGACCCTGCAGTGAGAAAGTCTTTCAGAAAAGGAAGGCCTTGAGCAATGAGACTCATTGAACCAGGGCAAAGGGCATGGCTGATGTAGTATGGCAGCTGGGTACCCAATTCGATATCTCGTTCGAGAAAAGTATTGAAAGCTGGAACTATTAGTATCATGTGTAATCATTATTGGTGAGAGACTTACAAGGTGCGATTTCGGTAACCAAGATGCCGCAGACGCTAGTCAGCTGTTCAATCTCGACGGCAGAATACTGGTTGTGAAAAGCCTTGAGAATACGATGTTCTTCCAGGTCCTTCAGGCAATGAACCCAGTGAGCCTCTTTATGCTCCTCCTCGGTCGGGGGTCTGTTCTTCCCATGATTGTCATGTAGATGCGAGGCAATCATGAGCTTCGTGATCTTCAAACACGCGTCCAAGCGATAGAGCGCACGCTGAAAGCGAACCCGAACATTAGTGTTGATAGCAAATGCATTTTTGTACTTGACGACCGGATGCTTTTCAATGAGAGACGAAGGAAGGCGCTCTCCGAAGTATTCGACAGCTTTATGAAGACGCCACATCTCCTCGACTTGATCGAACTTGAGGAACTGGCTGTAGATGCGCTGCTGTTCACTCGAATAGACGCGATTGATAGCCTTGATGCCAGCTTTAAGGCCCCTCCATTCTGCCATTTTCATGTTGAAAGTCACGACGGCTTCCCGGTAAACGGGTTCCTCCATGGAGTTGAAGAGGACACATGATGCGATGTAGGCTGGACGTTGCTTGAAAGCGTTGTAAAGCTTCGGGCCGGAGAGCATGGCAGAACGGATAGAGGCTCTGTCGGGGATGAAGGACAGGGCGTAGGAGAGAACCTCGGGAGGGATTTTCTCAATGGGAGACGTCTCGTTGTCGCTCGCCTCCCAAACCATGTTGATGTCACTCGTATCTGAGGCCATATCGATGTCGCTCTTATACGAGGTAATGTCGATTTCGTTGAAGGACTCCATCGAGGAGCCTGGCTTGGAAGGATCCGACATCGTGAGAAATCAGCGAGAAGATGAAGGAGATTTCAAGCGCAAGAATTTACCAGGATAGAAGGGATAAGGAGGAATCAGCGGAGGTTGTTTACTGTTAGGCGTTTGTCCGTGAATCATCTGATTTGGCAGCTGCCAGCAGTGTTTGCAGCTGCCTTAGCAAGTAGCTCGCTTTAGGCAAACGTCGTCTAATTTGAGCCGCGAACAATCTTATAATAATTTCCTCATGGATTTGTAGAGATATTGTTGGGCAGTAGCAGCTTGACGATTGGCGTCAAGCTGTATATTTGGCGTTTTGTGTAACCTTCTTGCCAACGACCTGATCAATTTAGTTACTAAACCACAATAAAAGTAGGGCTGCTGGATAATGAACATGAAAAGCGCTTTCACTGAATCTCCAGAATTGATACCTTCAAAGTATTCAACTGGTCCGATATCTACTAGTCTTGATGTTGTTCCCAAAGCGCAGAAATGGATAAAGGTCTCCTCACTTGGTCTTCAAGCCAGGTTTGTGCATCAGTAATTCCTTTGGTAATGTGGCTCCAAGTTCTTCTCCTCTCACCCCGATTCTTCCAACCATATGTGTAACCAAGACGTACGATCAGCCTATGAACTGCCAAGATGGTCCCGAAACGAATTCCTTCGTGACCAAGCACCAATGCATCCGTTTTCTCAAAAACTGTCACTGAACTTCCACACCGTATCTGTAATATATGCATACCAGGTATGGTTGTGTGGAGTGAACCAGGTGCGTTACCTTCCCGGATCACATAATGATCCGAATCCCCAGTTCGCGACATCTCGAAACTCACCCATTTGAATAGGGCTGTTTATAGGGTCGTAATTTTCTTTAGTGAGCACGGTTACTCTGCAGGAAAAGAATGAAAACGATATGGATCTATTCTGCCCGGGTTTCCCTAGTTCGGCGAGTAAAGGACTGTGAGTCGCTCGATCAAGAACATGTTCACAATCTGATCGAGCGGCTGTGGTTTTCGACCCGCATCCCCAGTAGTATGTGCTCGAATTGTACGATGGATCCCAGACCTCCATGCTGTGACGCAAAAAGTTGGCGCTCGTAAGAGATAGAAGCGACATAAATAGCAATATGAACTGCATTGTGGCAGATGGAGCTGGTTTGTGTTCCTGAGATCGAATGTAACGTGGTGGCTTTATAAGTAAGCTAGATTATAATGAGGTAAGGAGGAATTGCTTGCTAAGATAAGCGGGAAAGGAGTCCCTTTATGTGCATCTTATTTTCATTGATTCACCTCATGTCTCTCTCATGTACATGCTTGATCACTGTATAATTGACTATAGCTAGCTAAGCTAGTCCTGTTTGAATCGCAATTTGAGTAGATGCACATCAAGGCTCTGATTCACTAGGGACTGGAGCTCAAAGTGAATTATGCTGCTCCCTGAGTTGTTGGCATGTGCTATTGAACGTCTTTTACCACTAGATTGTTGCATGCTTTGTGAATGGCAGCTAGATGTGGTTTAACTTAATCACAGTGCTCTTTCAATGCAACAGTGACGACTGAGCGATGAGTCTTGACTTACGAAGCTTGGGGAGATTTTGGTGTTGGGTGAAACTCCAGGCACAAGCCACATGTATATTCCAAGCATCGCCCTAGGACCTAGCATAAAGATTGATGGACAAGGTCAAACTCATATTACTGTACTATCAACCAACCCCTGAACCCTTAAGCGTTTGCGGTGGAAAAACTCTTGAGATAATGAGTAATTGATTGAATGACTATCTCAAGTTAACCGAAATAGGAATGTTCTATTTCTCTTAAAATCCATGGTTAGGCTCCCAACCCTTCTCTGTTAGAAAGGCTGTCCAAGTGTTGTTGTGTGGTCTAGCCATTACCCGGGCCCATTCATCCTGGCATTCGCGCGTCATCCCCCGATTTATAACATCAGCGAACTCATCCTGCTGTATTTCGAGGGCGAATTGCCCGAGGGGCCCGGTCATTATATAGATCTGGCAAGAACCCCAGTACTGCGTTAAGTGATTGGCTTTTCCAATACCAAACCAGCCCGTTTTGGAAGTATCTTTCATCCAATGAAGAAGTTTGCTGCAATCTAATGAATTGTATGGAGAGGTCTGTGATATGTTAGTAGATAGGAAGCTTTCAATACTGCTGAGAAGTATCCCACCTTGCCACATTCCCAGGTATATTCGCCCTCCTGACTTGAGGGATTGCGAGACACAGGATTCGCGGTCGCGAGCGAGAGGAGGGAGACCAAACTTAGGGGGAGGCGCATGTCTTTAACCGGTTAAGTCTACTTTATAATCCTTTGAAGTGATAATCGTAGGGGTGCTGTATAGTCAAAAGATCTTGGAGACATGAGAGAACGGACATGTTCCAAGAGCGTGCTTCTTATAGGCAATCCGTCGTCCTCATTCAGCCGTTAAACGCTGTGATTGAAGGTAGCATCACTGCTCAAGGCTTTGTGAATAATTGTGAAGCTGCTTTGAATTGTAACCAGACATTCGAGCACAAATCTGCTCTGATATTCATCACTTGGGCCATTTAGTTAAGCATTTGTTCTTTGTGCATACAGTGAACGATGTTTGACCAGTCATTAATGGCTGCGGGCCAGCTCCTGCTGAGCTCATTCAGTGCAACAATATGAGTGCATCAGACAAATCATTGAGGTATCATTGGGTGGCCTGGAGTCATACCATTGGGCATTCTGTTACATGTAGTTCATCGAACCTGTGATAATCCAATGGAAATACCCTATAGACGTGGTGCAGTCGTTGTTTACGGATGAATAGAAATGCCGAACCACCAACGATCGTCCCTCCCGCGACTGGGGTGGCAGCTCGGATGTCATAGCGGGGCATCACCTCGAGAGCTCCGACCTTCTTCCGCCTGCCTAGAGGAAGCTCAAACTCCCAAACTTTGTACCAATCAATCCGAATAGCATTTCTGTTACTCCGAGTTCATTATCTTTGACTTGTAACACACCAAGACCGCATCTTCTACTTCTACATTATCAGCTTCCTCAATACCCCTCCATCCTTTACCCCGCGCTTATGATCTGAAACCATCAAGCCCACACCATCGTGAAGCTCGCTCAGTATGGCTTCTGGTACAATGATTGCCACGCCGCAGGCGGTGATGGGTCACGTTACGAAGCTCAGTGATAATGATCCCGACTTCCGTTTCATGGCCCTGAACGATTTACTTCAACTTTTGAATATCGCTAAACCGGACTTTCTGCATCACGATTATAATATCGCCGCTCGTACTGTTGATAGTCTCATCAAGGTGTTGGACGATCAAAATGGTGAGGTGCAGAACCTCGCAGTGAAGTGGTATGTTGAGCAGACAGACCAATCCATGAAGTGCTAACGGCAATCAGCCTGGGCCCATTTGTGGGCAAGATCCCGACACCCGTTATCGCTCCCCTGATCGAGAAGCTCTCGTCTCTGAAGCTTAAGAACTCCGTGGACAATTCTGTTCCTTCACTTGCACTGCGAAATGTCATCATCGCTCTCCCTCGACCAGTTCCAGGCATTCCACCAACACACGATGTGGGGGAAGCATATAGCGCCATCAGCCGCGTGCTAATCCCCCGGCTTATTGGACCCGGCCCCAAAACCCAGGTCCCAAAGAACCCCAGGGTCCCTCTTCCTCCTGTCCCCGAGGGACTCCTACAAAATGAAGGCGACCTCAACGCAGAAGCTGTCGATGTATTGATTGAGGTTGTCCGATGCTTTGGACCTATGCTCGTCCAGGTTGAAGTAGAGGCTATGCAAGAGGTTATTATTCAGCTACTTGAAAGCGAGAAAGGCACATCAGTTGTTAAGAAGAGGGCCGTCGTGGCTATATCTATGCTCGCTGTCTATTTGTCTGACGAGCACTTGGAGGAAGTAGTCCGGCGAATCACCCTTGGTCTAACGAAACAAATCAGCCCTGTCACCAGGAGATTATACATCTCGACCCTTGGTAGTATGGCCCGGTCGATTCCCGCACGATTTGGACCCCATCTTGCCAGTGCTGCACCCCTGATTATCAAGGCACTTAGTGAGGAGGAGCTTCAAGAACATCTCGATGCTCTTAGCGACGGAGACGATCTTGGGCAAGATTTCAACGAGGTCCGAGAAGCCGCTTTGGTAGCCCTAGATGCCTTCTTGGCCTCATGCCCCCAAGAAATGCGCCCGTTCACAGATGAAACCATAGAAGCCTGCCTGCGATATCTCAAATATGACCCCAACTACAACGTGGATGACGAGGACGAGGATATGGAGGATGAAGAGGAAGACGAAGAAATGGATGAGGACGACGAATTCGATGCCGACGATGGCTTTGAGGACGACGATGATGACGCCAGCTGGAAGGTTCGACGGTGCGCTGCAAAGACCATCTACACAGTTATCTCGACACGTGGTAGCGGTGACTTGCTTGAGAACGGTGTTCTCTACAACCAGACGGCACCTCATCTTATCAAGCGTATTTCTGAACGAGAGGAGAACGTTCGCCTTGAGATCATTTCGGCGCTTTCGCTCTTGGTTCGCAAGACTGGTGAAGGACTTCCCACAACAGACCTCTCCCTAGACGATCTTGAGCCAGAATCCGAGATCCGCATACCCATCAGCCGGAAACGAAGACGTCAGAGTAGTGGTGGAGGTGCTTCTGCGTCCCAATTCATGTCAGGATCCGGATTGGTTTCACCAGTCCTGGAGAAAATTCCTCCTAGCGGTCCACGAGCTGACTTGGCTCGCCTTACACCATCTATCGTTAAGGCAACCACCAAGCAACTCAAGGGCAAGACTATTCCTACCAAGCAGGCAGTCATAAAGCTTCTGGATGACATAGTTTCAGTTCAACACGGCGGATTGGCTGAGTACTTTGACCAAGTCATTGGACCCATAATTGAGGCTATCCAGCCTGCTGGTGCTGTAACTGCCTCGACTCAAGTGGCGTCCCATTCCGGCTCCTCTTCAGCGACGCCAAGCACGTTGAGAATCGCTGCTCTCAGCGTGATCAGTGACATTGCCAAGACTCACTCGTCAACTATTCTACAGCCCTACCTTACGAAGATTGTCGATGGTGTTGCATCTGCTGCCAACAACCGTTTCTACAAGATCTCAAGTGAGGCTATCCGCACCGTTGAGGAGTTGATCAAGACAATTACCCCACCACGGTCACGAAATGCTGCTTCCAAGTACAAGGCTGAGCTGGAAAAACTTTATACCGTCATCATAGACAGGTCTTCCGCTCAGGATGCCGATGCCGAGGTTCGCCAACGCGCCATCCATGCATTGGGAGTCCTTGTTTCGCGAACTTCAACCTCCGAGGGATCTTCCCTTCTCTCCGAGGATAAGGTAAAGGCTGCTCTGGAAGTCCTCCAAGAGAGACTGAAGAATGAGACTACTCGCCTTGCTGCTGTCCGCGCTGTGGAGAACGTAGCCCGTTATGCCCGGACCCCCGAACAACTGGACAAGGTATGGGTTCAAGATGTTAGTTTGGAACTGGCAGCACAGCTACGAAAAGCGAATCGGTCTCTTCGTGGCTCCAGTATCATTGCTCTTCGTAACCTTGTCTTGTCGCCCGCTACCAAGGGCCAGCTCGAACCTGACACTATTCAAGGAATTGTCACCGAATTGATGCCTATCATCGTTAACAGCGACGCGCATCTCCTTGGACCGACATTAATTATCCTTGCAAGCTTAGTGCCCGAACACCCCCAGCTGGTGGTCACTGATGAGATGATCGCTGCCATCTCGCAGCTGCTCAAGGAACATCACGCAGGAATCGTTCTTGACCAACTTCTTGTGCTAGTCAGCAATATTGGAGAGAGCGGAGTCGGCCAGGGACTCATGCAGGGACTTCTGAAAAACGTCAGCGTTGCAGGCGACCCTCCTGTCGTCGGTAAAGTTATCGGAACTCTGCTTGTTACCGGTGGAGAGTCAGTTGGTGTCAAGCTTGATAGCTTTGTCACGGAGCTCTATACTAGTGCTAAAACGAACGATGAAGCCCGAGTCAGTCTTGCCCTGGCTGTTTTAGGTGAAGCTGGAAAGAGGCTCGGAACAAGCTCGACCTTGAAGCCTGATCTTTTCTTGGATCAGTTCCACAAGGAGCCGGACAAGGTTTCTCTCTCAGCAGCCGTGGCTCTTGGCCAGGCAGGTTCCGGCAATGTTCCGGAATTCCTTCCCGTCATCTTGAAGACCATGCAGAAAGGTGGAAACACCCAGTATCTCCTTATTCAGTCCATCAAGGAAATCCTGCAATCGATCTCTGCACAGTCTACTGACCTGCGAAACTACGCCCCATCTATCTGGGACGAGCTTCTCAAGGCTTCCGACAATGCTGACAACAAAGTCGTTTGTGCTGAATGTGTTGGACGACTTGTTACACTCGACCCTGCCGTTTTCATTCCACGCCTTCAGGTATACATACTCAAGCCTTTCCATTCAGAATGTTCTAACTCTTTCATAGGCTCTCCTGAAGGACCAATCTCTGGGTATTCGAGGGATGGCTGTTCAAGCTGTTCGCTATACTCTTCCTGAAAGCGACGAGGTTTTGGACGTGATGCTACGTGAGGTCCTGATCCAGATGCTTCTGACAATGCTACAAGACTCCGATATGGATATTCGCCGACTGGCAATGACCACCCTCACTACAGCTGCTCGATCGAAGCCCGATCTAATCCACCCACACTTGGGAGAACTAATGCCATTTGTTCTACAAGAATCGGTCATCAAGAAGGAACTTGTGAAGGAAGTGATGATGGGTCCTTTCAAACACACCGTCGACGATGGCCTTGAGGTCCGAAAGGTGCGTTTACGATCAACTCGCTGTGAATAGGAACTGACTTGTAGCAGAGCGCGTATGAGACACTGTACGCCTTGATGGAGACTGCATTCAGTCGTATCAATAACATCGATTTCTACGATCGTGTCGTCGCTGGTCTCAAGGATGATAATGATATTAGGCAGCTCTGCAATCTCATGGTGACCAAGCTGATCGTGATCGACCCCGATGAGACAACCCGACGTTTGAACTCGATTGCTGAGGCCTACAGAACTGTTCTCTCGGTAAAGCTAAAGGATAATGCTGTGAAGCAGGACGTGGAGAAACAAGAGGAAGCCAACAAGAGCATTCTCAGAGTGACTTCGCTCCTAGGAGAGAAGATGAAGGCCATGACTGGTAACGCCGGGGCAGCTACCAGTAACGCTGGTGCCACCAGTACCTGGACAGGATACTGGGATTGGGCCAACAAGGAGTTTGAGAAGCAGTTGAAAACACTGAGGGAGGAGAACAACCAATTGCAGACCCGGATGGTCTAGGATCTAGATGGCAATGGTGATGACAATACTGCAAGACGCAGTTCAGAAAACCTACCCGACTCATCCTGTAACACAACGATCGGTGCCCCGAGGACCACCATATGGCACGTGGGGAAGACCGACTATTTTTTGAAGGAATTACAATATTTATACAGCTTTGGACCCTGGATGGTTACCGGTGGTGGCGGACGGATCCTATAAAGCGAGAAGATTAGTTGCACTACTACACGAAACACGACTTTTATTAGTTAAAAGCCTCGGGAATAACTTACTTTCTCGTTTATTGGTTTAATTACTTTGTGACCTCTTCATTGTTGCCTGCTAATAACTTTGGGGGCCAAGATTAAGTGGGCATGTTAGGAACCAGGAAGCCGTTCTCGTTTCTTGATAGACCTCCCGAGATGATTATATAGCTACCTTTAGATTAAAAAGTATTTGCCGTTGAGGGTTGGGCTCGTATTCCTTGATTCCTCTCGCTTGTGTATCTTTCCCTATAAACACCTACTTGTCTTGTAGCTGAGCTGCTATCAATATTATTCAGCGCAGGATGAAGCCTAAATGGGTAAGTGGGATAAAGAGCATGATCGCCAGGCCAAGGAATGGTGAGTCGAGGACTGCATAGGGGCCAGGATGTTATGCGGGGGATTAGGTACTTTGCGGGAGGATAACGCCCCGTCTTATTTATATAAAGCTCAATCATTCCATTCATCTTCAGCGGATCGAGTCCTGCTTTCATCACTCCAGTATTTGAGTGACTTGCATGATGAGAATCCCAGTGCAGCCTCTCTCTCTTTTGCTTTTACTCAGTGGCGATGTACTCGCTGCAAAGAACTACCATTGTCCTCCAATTGGCCCTGTCCTCCCTGCACCAACAAACCCAAGCTCACATCAAAATGCGAAAATTGCCATTGAAGCTATCACAGAGACTATAAAGGCCTATTCGAGCCTTCTGCACAGCACAGCTGTCTCAGTTGGTGTGACGTCAATTTACGAAGACAAACCGTTGCTGGATTTTCATCATACGCCAGAAAATCTCGATCCTCGAGGTGTAAGCAAGATCGATGCCGACTCGGTTTATCGCATTGGTAGTATCTCTAAGACGTATACTACCCTCGCTGCGCTTAAACTCAAGGGAGTTGGCATGCATGATCCGGTGACGAAATATGTCCCTGAGTTGAGGAAGTTAAATGAGCAGCAGAGTGAGATTAATGCGATCACAACTGTTGATTGGGATAAGGTATCGCTGCAGGCTCTTGCGTCGCACATGGGCGGCATGCCGGCAGATTGTATGTTTTGCGTTCAATGAGAAGCGAGATACTGATGCGTGGTAGTGGTGACGGATTTAACGAGCTTCAGAAATTGGACTGACCTGGGTCTTCCTGTTCCGCACGATGTCTTAGGATGTGCTGGTCTTGTTGGAATTCCTCCTTGTGAATCCCAAGGTGAGTAATAACCGTTAGACCTGCATGGACTTGGCTTACGTGGGTAGACTTCTGGTACAATTTTGGCAAACGACCTCCGACTTTTGCACCTTGGAGCAATCCCGTGTACTCGAACATCGCCTTCTTCGTCATCAGCCTAGTCGTAGAGAGAGTTTCGGGAGAGTCATTCAAAGACTTTGTGCAAAAGAATGTTCTTGATGTCGCGGGGATGAATAGCACGACTTATGCGAAGCCCGATGACTCCGTGGGAGCCATTGGACCTGACGATATCTTCTGGAATAGTTCTATCGGTATCCTTGGCCCGTAAGTCGGTTCATGTCCTTGGTTACTAGCGTCTGGCTGACTTGTACAGAGGTGGCTCGTTCTACTCATCAACAAAGGACCTCCTCGCTTTCGGATCTTCCATCCTCAAGCACGAGTTCTTGGACCTGGCGGAAACAAATAAGTGGCTCAAACCTGTGACTTTTACGGGTGGCAGGGGTCAGTTTATCGGTGCGCCCTGGGAGATTGTGCGATCTAATAAGTTGACCTCTGACGAACGGGTGGTCACCGCCTACACAAAAGGAGGCGATATAGGAACCTATCATTCCATCTTTGCAATGATTCCGGACTATGGTATAGTTATAACTGTACTAGTGGGGGGACCTGAGAATGCGGGAGGTCTTCCCTATGTATTCTTCTCAATGATTACAAAGGCTCTTGTGCCTGCACTCGAAGCAGCGGGTAAAGACCAAGCGAAGAAGGCCTTCGCGGGGACTTACACCAACGAGGACACAAACTCGATGCTGGTTCTTGAGGTTGATGACGACGGCCCAGGGTTAAGCATCACAAAGTGGATAGTCCGCGGAACAGACGTCTCAACACACTGGCTGCACTACCTCTCCGTGCTCAACCCCAACGTACCTAAAATCTCACTATCTGGACGACTATACCCCACAGATCTCAGAGCAGGGAATAAGACAGCGTGGAGAGCGATGTTTAGAATTGGTACGGCGAGTCAGATTGGGATGCAGGAGGGGTTGTTGTTCTGGGAAGATGCGAGTTGTATGAGTTGGGCGATGGTAGATAGAGCAGCGTATGAATTCTTGGGGTTAGATGAGATGGTGTTTGAGAGTGAGGATGGGAAGGCTGGGGAGGTTGAGTTGTTGGGATTTAAGACTACTTTGAAGAGGAGTTGAAAGGAGTGATGAACATGTGTATTGTGTCTATATAAGAAGTGCCAAAGTTCGTCACATTGCTTTCGTTGTGGTCGTTCGTCAAGCTGAGCATGATGAACTTTGCGCATGTAACATAGCCTGGCTATATAAGAAAGGATTTAAGGATCGTATTGTGTCAAGGGCGTGGTGTTGAGACGTTGATGGGAGGCATCGTGCATGGAAAGGCCACAGCGTATTGTGTGTCAAATGTCAGACGTCGAGGACGCAACGTAGGAGACCGGAGAAGGACGGCCTCTTCTGTAAGAACTGTTAGTTGATTACTCAAGAGAGAGAAGGAAAGAAAAAAAATACCAAAATTTCGACCAGAATTGGATGGTGTTCTTCTGCGGAAGCAGTGCCAGAAAACGAGGATGAAGGTGGGGACGTTGACTAACACCCCAACAATGGCGACTATGACCTCTGGAGGCATACCCATGCTGCAAGATTTGGCACTTGAAGGAAAGTAACTTTAGTTTGAAAGAAAGATAGAGTACTTAAGTAGTTGTAGGAGAATTTGAAGCTTGGGAAGTTGACATGTCAAATGAGAAGAATGCGGAAGCCGGAGAGGATATATATGCATCTGAGCTTCACGAATTTTGGTCAAGTCCCCCCTGAAGACTGATGTCGTTTCGCAATGGCTGAGCTTAGCTGGTTCCTCCGCAGGTTCCGATACCCCCTCCTTGTCAGTACTGGTAGTGGTGGCGCATGGTGTTGTGCATCTAAACGGAAGATGGATGAAAAGCGAACTATGGCCAACCCATCATGGCTCATCCATGCTACTGGTGGTTTCAGTGGTTTCTTTCGCCCGAAAGCATCGTTAGTTCAAGGCTCATGTTCATTGTGGTACATTATGAAATCACTGACCATATCATAAACTCGTATCCCAAAGCCCCTGGCTGAATATTTCACCCTAGGCAGAGAAGCGATCTCGTGGAGCTGACTTACGGAGAATTTGCAACCGAAAGGAGAGAGGAACCAAACTACATTATCATCCAGGGTTACTTTGGTGCTTTGGGGTGCATATCTAACGCGCCTAAAGTGCATATTCTAGGGACTCAGAGTGCATAACAAGGCATTCTCGAGTCTCTCTTAACCACAGCCTGATCTTCACTTCACCCGTAGCAACAGAATCAACATAATACCTATTCAAGGCATTTCCAAGAACAACCTATCGGCTCTACATACCCTGGCTCGCATTGCTGCATGACAGATGTGACTGAGAAAACGCGAATTTTGGCTGCCAATCAGGGACCTGAGGAACCAGCCTAATTGGAGCGCTGCTGCATGATGACCTAGGCCTCCAAACCAGGCCCGGAATGAGTACCTACCTATAGGTTGGTAGGTACTTATGTACGTATCAAACGCGAATTCTGGACACCTCAGAGGCCAATTTGACCAGGTACTCAGGTACTTCGAGTGCCTGAAAGCGTGGTAGTGAATTCCTTCCACCTTACGTACCTAGGTATAGGCTGGCACTTGGGGTCCGACCTTCCAATCCCTTTCCTCAACTTCTTCCTGTACTCACCACTTACCATTTTCAAGTTGTCTACAATCCAACAAGAATTTACTAAGACTTAAGGTACTTACCTATTCAACATGCCGCAAGCACCAAGAATTCCTCCCGCTTTGTGGGAATCCCAAAGACCTCGCATAACTGAGCTGTACGTCAATCAAGACAAGACTCTCGACGACGTTATTCAGATCATGGCTGAATCTGGCTTCCATGCTACGTAGGTCCGATTGATGGCAGTATCGTATAGTATGTCTGATCATGAAATAGGAAAGCCCAATACATTCGCAAAGTGAATGTCAACTGGAAACTGCAAAAGAATTACACCAAAGAAAAATGGCAGCATGCGAGCGCTTTAGTCACCAAGCGTGAGGCTGAGGGAAAGATAACCCAGCTCAGCATCGATGGTAAAGTCATATCAGAGAAGCGGAGGAAGAAAGAACTGAGAAGATATCGTGTTCCGCAACTCGAGGAAGATTGTGAGTGCAACATGCTTGGATACAGACATCTGCTAAATGTGTTTCAAGTCGTTCGTACTACCCATTGTGGTGTGGTTGCTTTAACACCGCCATCATCGAACTCGAAGTTTGTTTTCATCAACAGCCTGCCTTGGCTGAACTTCCGAGAAAGTTTCACTAGCCTGAGTGAGTGTGGTCTTAGCATAGCCGTCATATATCAATACTTATGCAACGCAGTCAGGAGTCGGGCACCACTATTCAGTCCAAACCAACAAAATGGGTCACTTGCCTTTGGGGAAGTGACAAATCCATTACTATCAGGCGTCGATGCCAATAGGGAAATAGCTACAGGAAGTCTGCCACTGCCAGAGCCGCCCGAACTGGTCTCCGATCTGGCCTCGAAACACCTTGACATCACACGACAGAGACTATCTGATCTGATGCCAATTCTGGATAATTCAATGGAACCACTCCGACAGAAAGAGCCATCGTGGTTACAAATCTTTAACTCGCTGGTGTTTCTTTGCTCTAATAATCTGATGGGAACCGAAGACACCTCCTACGACCTACTTTGGGTTGCTATCTCGAGTGGCTTCCTCATTAAGATGAAGCATCTGCTTACTCTAACGGGACCAACCACAGAAATATTTGCAAGAAGCCTTCTGTTTGTGGCCATCAGAGTAGAAGGAGACAGAGGAGTGGAATTCTTACGCTTTTTACTCGAGTCTGGGGTCAGCCCTGACAGCATTGATCCCTACGACAGACGCTCTGCGCTATACCAAGCAGTGAGACTGGATAACATGGCTGCGGTTCAGCTTCTTCTTAACTTCGGGGTGGACGTGAATGCGAAGAGCAAAGGCACCGAATACGACACCCTCGACAGTCCTCTTAATTGTGCCCTTGGTATACCTGACGATGGAGCAATCGCAAGGATGTTGATTAATGCTGGTGCGGACACCAACTCGGGACTCGAGAAACCTCTTATCCGGGCTGCCAGAAAGGGCAAATCGTCCCTCATAAGACATATGTTGGAGGTCGGAGCAGACCCAAAACTGTTACCAGCAGGAGGCCTTTCAGTGATGTACTATGCAATATATTGTCACGATTTGATCATGGTTGACTTGTTGATGAAAGTGGGCTTCAACTTGAACTTGCCGATCGAGGAACTCAAGGATACGGATCTTGATCTCATGAGAGATGAGTTCAGTGCCCCCAACGCACGTGGAGTCCTTACTCCCGTGCAGCTAGCAGTACTTCGAGGTGCTGCTGATATCGTCAAGCGGCTCATAGAGGGCGGCGCACTTATGGACACGTTTATCAAGCCAGAAATTCTCAGGGGCATAAGTTCATATATACCCTTTGAAGGAATATTGACTCCCCTACAGATATCGATCCAACAGAGGAAGGATGAGATTACTAAAATCCTACTGGATGAGGGTGCCGGCGTTGACTTTCGACATCCATCCACCTCGACAGCACTGCAGTTGGTATGCAGCATATCAAGAGAGGAAAGGGAGAGGACAGAATTGATTGAAGTACTGTTGGCAAAGGGAGCAGATGTAGATGCTCTTCCGGGAGAAGTGGCAGGGAGAACAGCAATACAGGCTGCAGCTGAATCTGGGAATTGTGACCTTCTCAAACTACTTTTGAGTAAAGGCGGCAATCCCCTAGCCCCTGCCGCTACGAAGAATGGACTGACGGTTTTCCAAGCTGCACTAAAGTCCGGCTCATCTGAGCTTGTGACTTACGTACTCTGGGAACTAGAGTGTCACTATGGCGGTCTCGGTATCCTCGACGGAACGAATTACCTGGAGGAAGCAGTGTCAGCAGGTGATCTGCAGCTTCTGGATACAGTGATGGAGTTCTGGAGTCGCCGTGGGTTACGTTGGCCGAGCGAACATATTTTGTCGGCCCTTAGAGTCGCGGTCAGGAACGGGTTGACGTATCTCATTCAGTTTCTCGACGCTGTCTCATTCAGCATCCCCGAAGAGGATGTCGGATCCATGATATGCGAATCGATTCGGAGTGGAGATAAGATAACATTTGACTGGTTGATGAAGCATTTCCCCAAGTCTGAGCTCGACCGTCCTCAGCCTGGATATCCGACACCTCTCTGGCTAGCATTGTACAAGGGCCAGTCTTACATGGTACAACGATTGGTCGACGCGGGAGTAAGCACAAATCAACCATCATTACCTCTAGGCTCCAGAGAAGTCGCTTATCGTGGCATGATATCTGAAATGCCACTCAAGCAGGCAATATCTCGATTTGACAGCAGGTACATAGAACTCCTTCTTGAGAAAGGAGCAGACCCAAATGCGGTGGACCTTTCAAACAAAAGAACTGCGCTTGGGCTTGCTCTTGTACGAGGCGCCTCGCTTTCGACCCTTCAGTTACTTATCCACTACGGTGCAGAAGTCAACAAGCCTTCAAAGTGGGGGACACCACTTGAGCAAGTCATAAAAGGACGTTTTTTGTCAGATGTTGCTCTAGAGAGATTCCAATTACTTCTTAGGTGTGGGGCCGATGTGAATATCTTCACAGCTGAACAGACACTGATTCAATTGGCTGTTAGCAAGGGAGATCTGACGTTGGTCAAGCTTTTTATTGAAGCAGGGGCGGACGTTAATGCATCAGGGACCGGGATGACTGCACTTGAAGCAGCCGTCTATGGCAACCATACATATCTAGCAAAGCTACTTATCGAAGCTGGAGCCGATGCGAGCATTTCCTCGACTGCAACGAGTGCACTTCAGTTGGCTGTCGCCAGGAATAACACGGAGCTAGTCGAGCTTCTTGTTCAAGAAGGTGCGGATATTAATGCTTTGGCACTGTATAAGACCGCACTTCAAACAGCTGCCGATGTTCAGAGTCTGGAATTGCTAAAGTATCTCATTGACTGGGGTGCCGATGTTGACGCGGTATCCCTTGACAATATCGTGACAACTCTTCAGTATGCTGCGATGAATGGCAACATTGAGATCATCAAATATCTTGTCGAGCGTGGAGCCTCGGTCAATGATCAGGCTAGAAGTTTCTACGAATTGACAGCTCTAGGGCTTGCAGTTAAAAATGGCCATACTGAGGCAGCCATTTTCTTCATAGAAAGCGGAGCTTCAGTCGACAAAAGTCCCACTGCTGATGGTGCAACTACACTTCTTCAGCTCGCGGTAAAATATGGGAATCACGAAATTGTGACTTATCTGGTTGAGAACGGAGCCGCAGTCAATGAAGCAGCCTCGACTGAAAGAGGGGCGACTGCTCTTCAATATGCAGCAATCACTGGTAACATCAAGATTGCTGTTTTCCTGCTCGAGAACGGGGCTTATATCGGCGCCAAGGGAGCAGATTTTAATGGAAGAACTGCACTTCAAGGAGCGGCAGAGAATGGCCGACTTGATATGGTCTATCTTCTATTGGATAATGACGAAGAACCCGACACGATTGAGGAAAGGTGTCACAATGCAGCAGAATTTGCAGAGGCTGAACACCATGATGTTATTGCTAGGATATTGAGAGACTACAGAAGGCCGTAATGATCAAAAGGCAAGCGATTTATGCTATTGATGATTGTATTCTAAGTTCTGTCTGCTTATTGAAGTTCTCAGCTACAAGTCTCATGGGTTATCGAGGTTGCGCGTTGCTGCAAACTCGGGGTGTCATGTTTTAAACTAAGGTAGCTGCTTCAGGGCGACCACGCCATTCAAGCCTCCTCCTTGTTCTTATTTCTCTCGTCCATCTCGACCTGCTCAACACTAGCAGTCTCAATATCCTTCTTTTGGTGCTGAGGAAGATTTTCGCCTTGAGCAACACCAGCAACAGCGTGCTCAAAGGCACGGCCACGCTTCTCAGGACCAAACATGGTGGTGAACATGATGCCGAGGGCAATGATGGCAGTGGCAATACCCATGACAGGGCCATAAGCCTCAACCTTGTCACCATTCTTGAGTGTGACGAATGTCTTTTCAGCGATGGCGTTGACAATCTGGGCTGAGGGAGACGAGATCATGTTACCAATCTGGTAAGTTACACCAGGGAATGAGGATCGGAAAGCAGGAGGCGACAGCTCGTTGAGATGGATGGGAATGACACCCCAGGCACCCTGGACGAAGAACTGGATGAAGAAACCAGAGGCGCTCAATCCTCTCTCGGTTGTGGGGAGAATCCAGGCTGGGATCATGAGGGCGGACATGAAAGCCGAGAAGATGATGGCACGGCGACGACCAACAAACTGGCTGAGGTATCCAATGATCGTACCACCAACACAAGCACCAGTCTTCATGAGAATCGAGGCGCGAGAAGCAGCAGAGTTGTCGAGTTCCTTCTGCGTCAGCATGAAGGTAGTGTAGGAGTCTTGAGAAGTGTGCGAGTAGTAGTTGAACCAGGTCATGAGGAAACAACAGTAAACACACATCTTCCATTCAGCGATGAGCATCTTCTTGCAGTCTGCCCAGAAAGCACCGGGGGTAGAAGACTGCTTGCCCTTGGCGCGGGCTTCGAGGAATTGTTGGGACTCGGGGAAGAAGATACGAACGATACCGACGGCAATCGAGATACCAGCTGATCAATGTTAGTAAAGATCAAATACTAAGCTTTGGCAATGAAAGCTTACCAGCAATCCAGAAAACGGTCTTCCAACTCTCAGTGCTACCTCCAACGCCAAGATTGGCGCATGCAGCCAAGACGTAGCCGAAAGAGTAGCCCTGTTGCAAAATACCAGACATCAAGCCTCGAGCGTTGGAGCTAGAGCGATATTAGCACGGGAATAAAAACATTCTCCAAAACTTGGCAAACTTGGCACGATTAAGTTCAATTGGGGTAGGTTTGACTTACGGGCACGACTCGAGAGCCATTGCGATAGCATTGCCGTAGACTCCGCCCATGAAGAGACCAAAGAGACTTCGCACGGCAAGGAACTGCTGGAAGGTTGAGCTGTAGATGGTGGCGATCTGAAGAACACCGAGGATGATCATGTTGAAGACCATAGGCCACTTGCGACCCCATTTGTCACCAGCGAGACCGAACATGGCTGCGCCGACAGATCGGAGGAGAAGAGTGAGGGTAATGGCGGTGGTGATGGAGGTCTTGCTGGTGTCATAGTAGGCCGCCAGCTTCTTGGTCTGGATCGACAGAGCGTGGAAGTCGAAAGCATCAGCAGTCCAGGCGCAGAATCCCACAAGGAAGAAGATCCAATCCTTGCCAGAAAGCTGAGCCATGAGACTGATGGGGTTCTTGATGGGATCTGGGTCCCGCCACTCAGTGGTCTCTTCACCATTCTCGTTGGTGATCACAACACGCTGCTTCCAGATGAAGAGATCACTGAGAGCTTGCTTGGCTGTGGGAATGACACCCTTGACCACGGGGCCAGCGGGCTCGCCTGCAGTTGGTTGCTGGACCATTGTAAAGATGCTTATATAAGTCTTGTAGGGAGAAGAGAGTTGGGAGGAGATGATGGTTGGGGAGAATTGAGTTTACGAGGAGAAGAGGGGGGATTTATATCCTTTTTTGCGCAACGCCAGCCACGGCCGCAGATCAGAGCAACAAGCTTAATGTGTTATCTCCGATCACAGCATCACTAGCCAGTCCCATATCATGCAGTGTAATGGTAACATGTCGCACCAACACAAAAACCCTAGAGTTACAGTAGACGTGGGGATGGGCCTCGAAGTTGGGGTACTCGTCTAGCGGATCATGCCCGTGAACAGAAAGTGAGGTGACCACCCTAGCCTTGTTCTGTTCCCCGCAGAGCGAAAGAAGTATGGGGATGGAGAAGGGGTTGTCATTTGTTGAGCCGGGTGAGAACGGAGGGAGGAAGATTTTGGTCTGTGGACTGGGATCAAGGTTGAAAGTTTGTTGTCTGTGTGTGTATGCGGGGGAGAACAGGATGACAACGGATCCGCAAATTTACAAGAATGTGCGGGTTTAGACAATACAATGTGATAATAATACTACGTAGTCAATCCTTTTTGCAGTGTTGTCTTGCTTTTGGTATCTCGTTATATGACATATCCCCCTCTCGCCATATCCTATGACGCTGTGTCACTCCGTCACCCACCAAAAGAGGGTTGGAAGCCATGAAACACAATTGGTCACATGGGATTAATCACCAAGATGACAACCCCGTTCGCATACATAACAAAAAGGTGGACACCTCCAAAAACGTGCGGAGAGGCCGAGCCAGACTTATTCGGCAATACGGCACCGCTGTGCTTCTCAGTGTAACTGCCGATCACCCCGGACTTTACGCTTATACCACTTTAACGTTAGGGTTTGGCATAACATTTTAAGGCTCCCTGTTAAGCTTACCTTGCACTGTGAAATATGGGGCCTATCACACCCACTGACACTGCGGGGAGAGACAACTAACACCTAAGACTAGCAAGAGCAGAACGTAGGCAGAACTTTTTTATCGCTGTCCCCGCTTACGCTGTAACCCACTACAGCGAAAACAGAAGCAAGTGGAGGCAGGATTGGGGGAGATACATGCCGAGTCTCCATCTCGATAAGTGACCTTGGCGTTGGAGGTGAAAGTATTGGCGTTTTTCTTGATCACATCTAGGGTCGAGGTCAGTGAATTTGGAGGTGCAACGATGACCCATGACGGTTTGTTGGCTTAATCCCTCGTTGGTCCATGCCTACATGCATCGTCTGTGTGAGTTAGGATTGTTCTGGAAGTTGATCGCCGTGGCACTTCTGTAACATCGTCCCTCTTTCGCCAGTCACTTTTGCAGTCCGACTGTTTTTCTTGGTTGGCGATCATTTCGACGGGATGACCTCACTAAGTGCGTCTTGGCTGGCTCGGGAAATAATCGCCTTGGCGCCGAGACGGTTTCTAAATGAGGAAATCTGTCGCATTGCACCCGACTTCATCTATCGCTAACAGCAACGGTTTTCTGGCACGTTTGTCGCTCAAGACCAGCCAAGTTATCGTCAATCCTCACCAAAGGCTTCTAGAGATAAGAGACAACACAGAATGTCAAAGCTGTACGAGTCGAGTCCACTGAGTCAATCTTCCCTCCGTCTTTTCCCCAAAGTGAACAAGGATTCCCTCCTCGGTTGGAGACTGAATCGCGAGGCTAGGCTGCATCTGCTTCTTTAGTCACAACCTCCGATCAGCATTAACCCAACAAAGTAATTGGCTAGAAAAGTCGACGCACTCTCCATCGCACTGATTGGTTCTCGACCCCCAAAGTCTCGACGTTCTAGTGGCGGATCGTACGATATCTCCAACCTCCACCTGAGGGGAACGATACCTCTAGTCTACGGTCTACCTAGCTGGGGTTTCGTTGCTCGAGGTCAATGCAAATATTGACTTTCCACTGAGATCCGGGGTATCTGGGGGCTGTTGCACTTACTCAAGAGTGAGAGATTAGGGTCTGTATCAGAGACAACGCATGGGAAATGTCGGAGGCACACAATGTAACAGAGTCACCAAGTGCTACGGTTCCAAACCCCGACGATGCATCGAGGCTGGGGACACGAACAAAAACCTCCTATCATCCCAAGCGCCCGCACCTCTAGCGTTTTCGAGAACATTTCCCAATTATAACTCATACATACATAGCTCTTCTCCACGCATTGGCAACCCTTCTTCTCCAAATTGTGGCAAACCTTACCCCTGCTAATACGTGGAATACTTCCGCTTATACCTTGATAAGCATGTATGCTTTTTATTCGGATCATTTCGGAATGTGGGAGGATGGTATCATGAAAATGGTAATGAGCTGTTTTGATGTCTGTTTTTGTGTCATCTTCCCCCATAAAGAAGACCAGATGTTTCCGTAGGCCCGAGATCTTAAATCTCAACCCCATAATCTGAATCTTTCTCCAGGTATTAACCATGTCTGTCATACCACAGTTGCAGTATCCCCAGAATATGGGCCTCAGGTCACCTGATTTGAGATTGAGCTGAGATGAATCCTTCGTTAATCTTGTGTTATGGGGTTGTGATCAGATGTTAGCTCTGCATTGGAGACGCTTTGACTCTCCAACTTTGTAAACGCGCGGAACTAAGAGTTAGTGGCTAGAGATAGTCTGATACTGGGGTTATGGTGTTGTGATTCGACAGTGATGTGATTTGGGGTAAATGGTTCCAGACTATCGTTGAGGCATTATGGAGTAGTCTCTAAATTCTGAGCAGGGTATGTCATCCTCGTGGCTTGAAGTTTATGCTCGAGCCTCCCGTTAGTAACGGAGACTAGTCTTCCCTTCCTTGTAATACTTTCTCGACCAAGCAGCAGGGTTGGATGTGTAGCAAGCTCTGTTGCGCAAAGAACCACCCCAGCTTTCAGACGACAACTCTAGAAATCCATGTGCCGAGACATCCGAAGTTCTGGACTATGTTAGCTTGAGCACACTACGCGTGGTATTTTTGGAAGTGTTTCACGGGTTTCAAGCTACTGAATTATGTATGGTTGAGTTGCCCCTTCGGTTCGTGATACCTGCTTGGTAAACAGACGGTGCGGGCGCCGAGTTACGATCCTTGGCGCCTCAGCTGTCCCACCATCTTGAGCAAGGCGAGAATGGACGGTAAAGAAACGGCTTGTCGTTAGCTGTTTGACTGTTCTCTATGAGTCACTCCGAGGAGAAACACTTCAAATATTAAAGGTGTTGTTGATAAAGAAACAGGCTCTCTAAGTTGACAACCCTTGTGTAGCGAGTTAGTCTTAAAGTATGATAAACAAGTAGAGTGTCACGATGTGAGAGATTACGTGATATGAAGGCGGCAAATCAATATGTGTATATCAAAGCCTTAGTGCGGGGGGAGGACAGAACAGCTCAATTTATCTCAAGAGACATAACAATTTGCGACGTTTCATAGCTCGAAGGACAGGCCCGCGTGTAGCCCCTGCGTTCCTCTCTTCAAAGTCCTTCGTAGTTTTCTGGTCTAACTCTGTTACCTCCCTAGATTTCTCAAGTCTGTCCTTGTGCTGAGAGTCAAGGTTAAGCTGTTTAAAGAGAATCCTCTTCCGAATGACTTGGCTCATGAATAAGAAGCTCACCAGCACACGACTCAATGTTCTCAAGTTCATGTGAGTGAGTTATATCTATTCCAAATGGCCAGAAGGCGTCTTTGCCAGAATGATGCCTCATAGTTCATCACTTCCACGTGTCTCTACATAGGTAGTTGACGATCCTCGATGGCGGGGCGTATCTTTCGACAAGAAAAGAAAAGTTACAGCTCAAGAAGTCATCATAAAGTCACACATGCTGAACGGCAAGTTATTTCCTCGGGTGCTTTTGAATTATAGTAGAGTCCCACTGTGCTTTTGTCATCAGACTTCTCTAGCAGCCCAGCATCTAAGAACATCACTGGCACAACCAACAATGAAACTCGTGATTTTCCACGTGAGTCTCTCTGGAAGTGAACAAAGCTCAAAATAATATGGGTCTTTATCAATACACAGGTGCACTGTATCATCTGGTGTTAAAAATTGTGTCAACCAGAGGTCATAGTAAATTACCCTACTGCCTTCTGGGAATAAGAAAACTGCTGACATATAACGAAAAAGCCAAAAATATCCAATCTGATGCTCTCTCAATAAGTCTGTAATAAGTTACCCCAGTCTTTTTGTCACCTAGGATAAAAGTCCTAGGGTTTCTCTCCTCGCCTTGACTGTTTAGATTGAGGCTCAGCCAGGCTTACGATGCCCTCCGAGTCACAATTGAACACATGAAAAGATTCTACTGGATACTTCGGCCTTGAATCGGGAATATAAAGTACCGTCCTAGCGTCCTAATAAAAGACCAGTGTCATTAGTTGTGATCTTCACCGACGCGCGTCTGATTGGCTGCTTCGTTTCCTTTGAACGCTAGCAATATTGTGATTGGTCAGAATTTGAGACTAAACATCCTTCGAAACAAGTGTAGATCCTTCGCGTTGTAGGATTATACGGAAATCGGCAGTTTCCAAATCAGTCATTGGCCACGGCGTTCGAAATGTTAGTAATTGCTTAGTATCTAACTTTGATCAGCATGAGCAGGCACCTTGGTCATGTAATTACTACCGAGAAGGAGCGGAACTTATGGGGCTCTTAAATATGATACAAGTTGAGATCATCCCTGGGATGTTCTACCGTGACTTGTAGAGTAATCAACATCTTCAATATGCTCAGTCTACTCGTGAAAGCGACGACATGTATCTCTTTGCTACTATGTCTGACTTGGTATGGACAGACTCATTTCTATCGTGACCCCGGTAGTGTCTTCTTCGATAAAGCACGAGCATACGAGACACGTTACTCCGAACATCGCAAAGCTGAAGTCGAGAAGCTAATAAACTCGTACCCAGACCTGAAAAGGCCGGCTCTGGGCAAAGCACGAGATGGAAACAAACTTCTTTGCGTAGCGCTGAGCTCTGTGAAGCGTGAGACACAATACCTCCCTGTAAGTGCTACCCAAGATGGATGATCATGCTCAGGCTCATTGGGATAACAGATGACAATAGGGAGTATGGTACACGGCCTATCAAAGGAAGAACGAGGTGACCTCCATATATCCATACTAATAGCGGAAACCGACCCAAGACGCCATCCCGGCTGGAACCACCAGTGGCTAAACCATGCCTCTGACGATATCTTTACCTACGATGTGAACGATACACAAACGAAGTACCTGAATGACCTCGAGCAAAACGGACGATATCAAGAAAAAGGAGTATTCGATTACACTTACGCCCTCGAACGATGTTACGCCACCGGCGCATTATACGTTGGCATGTTTGAGGATGACATTATTCTTGCTGAGGGATGGTTTACCAAAATCCTGCAGGGAATGTCAAAGATATCTGACTCCAGCAACTGGCTCTTCATGCGACTTTTCAACCAAGAGAGATCAACAGGGTGGTCGAGTCGGGAGATTGGTGGAAACAACGAGTTCATAATTATCCTAGGCATCGACGTAGGAATCGCAGCCTCGGTGTGGTTCGTACGTCGACAATGGCGAGGTTCACGCAAGTATCTCGATATGGAGACACTAGCAGTGACAGCCTTTATACTGGTACCGGGATTGATAGTACTGATGTATCAGTCAGGAAAAGCATCATTATTTCCTCCGCACCCGGGAGTTTTCAAAGAGCCTTTCGGATGTTGCTCACAGGCAATGATTTTCCCGCGAGCTCAAGTCCCTTTGGTGTTAGATAGCCTAAAGGAGAGGAAGGAAGGACAGATAGACTTGATGCTCGATGAGATTGCTTCGAGTAATGGTCTCGATAGATACGCTTTATATCCAGTTCTGGCACAGCATATTGGTGAGTCTCACAGATATTGTTCAAGATCACTGGCTAATAATTTGTAAGGAACTGATTCAGCAAGGAAGACAGCAAAAGACGAAGCCCAAGCCATCTGGAGTATGGCCTTTGAAAATCACAACCCAAAAACTCTCAAGAAAGAGCACAACAAACTCCTTGGAAATTACGAATTGTGGCGTGGGAAGGTTGAGCAAGATAGTATCGACTCTATGTATCTCCAGGAGTTAGCATAGACAGTAGACTTTAGCTTATAATAAACTTAATCCTTGCAACTAGTTAGAACTCGAGTTTAGTATCGACTTTCACTTGTCCACTATTAGCAGCTCTGAGCTGGTGCCAAACGTGATAGACTTTCAAAGCTACATCGATAAGGACCTAGGGTACTTGGAAGTAAAACAGCAGTTGTTACGTTTTCAACCTGGCTTCACCCTCGGAGCATTTATAGACTCGGCGAGTATAGCGGCTAAGAATAAGGTTACTGTTATGCCTATGCTGAGTTATCCGCCGGCTATATTAAATCACGCCAATAGGGCAGATGAGACATTCAGCATAAACAACAGACAGATTCTGGTGTCTCATGATTCAGAAAAAGTAAAGACTTATCTTGGAAGAGTCAGTTTCATCAAAACCAACATAAATGTTCCGGCTGATCGGCTCATGCGCCAAGAATATCACTTCGATCGAAGACTCTCAAAGAAGTAAACCCCTCATGCTACTTCATCTATGAGTGGCTAGTCCGTGTCAGATTAATCTTTTAAAGTTTCGCCTTGCGGGACGGAAAAATTACCATGTTGCAAGCTAGCCTGTCAAAACGAGATATGACGATCATTCCCTCTATCAACAGTAGTACAAGTCTTTGCTTAACATGGCAGAATTCATTTTGTCATGGAGGCTTCTTCTTTCCTATTAGAGACCTTTGGCCGTTGTCAAAGTGGATGAACTCCACAACTGTTGGATCGTGGAGTTGAGGCTAAAATGAGGGTTATTCAGCATCCCACTTCATCGCGGTCAAGATGGGATGAATAGTGGAGTCTGGGATGTTGGCGATATGAGAGAGTGAACTGTATCATTCATGCAATAAATGAGGCTCTTTACCGTTCTCGACCGCCAGGGCTTGAGTATCAGACATATTCAAGGGGCGTTCCTATCATCAGAAAGGGTCACAGGAGCAGAAACAAAGGGCTTCCAAGTGCTTGAATAAGGGGCGTGATATTGAATTGATGATATTTAGAGTTGCCTAATCTAGACTAACAATAGATTCCCGGGGAATATTTCCTCTTGCTGTCCTTGTTTTGATGAATCTTATCAATCTGATCAAGGCATCGACCCCCACGAGTGTCACAGGCTAGATCCGAGAGGGCATAGCAGTGCCCACTCTTCATTAACCTCAGGGCATGAAGCTCCACCAACAAACTGAAGGGCATGCCATAACCGGAGTCTTGTACGCGGGTATCTTGGGCCAGGTATTTCCATTTATCCAGACGTGTTTCCTTTTTCTGCTGGCTCTGATGTTTTGGTTCTTCTTCCACTCATTACCTCACTCTTTGTTCTCTTAGCCTAGGCTCTACAGTCATTCTTTACTATAACCTCCGGCAGGTAAATCCGTTCATTATGCGTACTTCAACTATCATTGCCTCTCTGGCGGCTGCCGTCTCCGCCTATGAGCCCTGGCTCAACGAGCCTGACACTGGTCTTAACACTTACCTCGCCAGCACTAACTGGACCGAGGGCAGCCGTCCTCTCCTCAAAGATATCCGTGGTGTTCCAGACTTTGACTTTGCTGCCCGCCAAGTTTTGACTGATCAGCAGTACGCTTTCTATCGCACTGCTGCTGCGGGAGAGTGGGCTTACCGCAACAACCTCAAGGTCTGGGAGAAGGCCAGACTCCGACCTCACCAGCTCGCCAGCGTTGAGGGCCTTAACGAGACTCTTGGTGTTACTATCCTAGGCCATAACTTCAGCGCTCCCATCTTTATCTCACCTGCCGCTCGTGCTGGCTATGGTGACTCTGACCGCGGTGAACTCAACTTTGTTGACGCAGCTGCTGATGAAGATATTCTTTATGTTGCTG
Source organism: Fusarium sp. NRRL 29148 (assembly GCA_013759095.1). Taxonomy (NCBI): domain Eukaryota; kingdom Fungi; phylum Ascomycota; class Sordariomycetes; order Hypocreales; family Nectriaceae; genus Fusarium; species Fusarium sp. NRRL 29148. Next base: position 41,166 of record JABSTL010000102.1, read on the forward strand.
CTCTCTATGCTACCAAGACTATCGAGGAGATTGGTGCTCAGCGTAAGAAGCGTGGCAACACCATCTTCCAGCAGATCTACTCCAATGCCAACCTCTCTGTTACTTGGGATGCCATGAAGCGTGCTGAGGACCAGGGCGTCAAGGCTTTTGTCTGGACTATCGATGCTCCTGCTACATCTACTCGTCATCGTGCTGCCCGCTATGACACCACCAACGCGTATGTTTACTACCATTCCACACCAAAATCAACTAACAAGCTTCAGAAATGGTGCTACCTCTGTGTTGAGCTGGGATCTTTTCAAAGAGATCAAGTCTCACACTAAGCTCCCCATCATTCTTAAGGGTATCACAACCACTGAGGACGCCCTTCGTGCTATTGAGGCTGGTGCCGATGGTATCTGGCTCTCAAACCACGGTGGCCGTCAAGTCGACTACTCACCTTCTCCTCTTGAGATCGCATATGAGCTTCGACGCAATGCCCCCGAGATCTTTGAGAAGACCGAGGTTATCGCCGACAGCGGTATTCGTTACGGAAGTGATGTTATCAAGCTGTTGGCTCTCGGAGTCAAGGCCGTTGGTCTTGGTCGCCCGTAAGTTATCCTTTCGTGAATGGTCCAGACACTTTCTGATATTCTTCAAGTTTTATGTACTCCAATGTCTATGGCGTCGAGGGCCCCAAGAAGCTTATCCAGATCCTCAAGACTGAGATTCTTGCGGATGCTGCTCAGATTGGTATCACTGATCTTCACAACATTCCTTCCAAAGTGGTAAGTTTAGTCAATTTCTATGAAGGAGATTATCAGGCTAACAAATACAAGCTCAACACTCGTGCCCTCGAGCGCGATGTTTATCTCATGGACGAGAACTAAGATGTCCTGCCGCCACAAGAGGCGCATTTATGATATTTATATGTATATATCTTTTAAATAGACAAATATATGGAATGTCAATGTTCTTATCGAGGTAGTCGTGGTTCTCTACTAGTTAAAAATTGCTAGCCTACGTTAGTTGATTGGCTAGGATACCGAGCTGCATGGTCGCTTGCTGACTATCATGTGCTACACTTACTTCTTAAATCAACGACTCCATGCCTCAAGTCTCCCAGAATCACAAAAGAAATCGCGCAAGGGCCGCTAGCCATGGAGGGTAGAACCTCCGTCGAATGGAGGTGCCATGCTTGCCGCCACATACCATGGAACCTCGAAGAATGGCAGACGTCGGCTGCTATTCAGCATCACGACTCTTTCAAGGCCCTTGAGACCTCAGCAGCCAGAGGTTGCTGTCTCTGTCGCAGTTTTCGTGCTACGGTATACTATAATCTCGGAACCATGGGCTTAAACACTCCTCCGACAGGTCCCTGTTTCCTATGGTTGCCCACGAAAAGTTACATCGGCCTATCTGGAAGAGGGGACAATTTCGATGCGGGTAGCTGGCCTGTAGTCTGCAGATTCTACGTTGGGGATGTTCTTTTTCTCCTTCCGATATTCGTACATCGCATGAGAGATAATGAAGAATTCGTGGTAAGTGTTATTACGGCCACTCATGGCACTCTCAGAGATTGACGGAACAACAGAAAGCTGCTCCAATATCCATTAAGAATGGCCTTGGAGCCTGATCTGAAAGGAGACCCTTGCGATCAAATTCACGATTGTGTCAACAAACGTGGCGTGCACCAAGATTGCGACGTCGGGTGGTTTCGTCAAGATCTCAAACCAAATCCACCAACGCGTCTCATAGATGTTGATACCAATGATCCCAGTATTGTCCGACGCATTGCAACCGCCGAGGATTTGCACAAGAACTTTATACCCCAGTATCTCACGCTAAGCTATTGTTGAGATTCTACCAATGAAGACGCGAAAACTACCCGAGCAACAATAGCTGCAAGGCGAGAAGAGATCGCAGTACATGACCTCCCGAAGACTATACAGGATGCTATCCAACTTACGCGACTATTGAAGTTTCGATACTTATGGGTTGATGCTATATGCATCATCCAGTCAGATATTGACGATGTGTACCTTGACGATTGGAATACAGAAGCACCGCACATTGGAGCATACTACCTACATTCTAAATGTCTCATCTCAGCATCCGCTGCTTCTGATAGCAGCCAGGGGCTCTATGTTGAGCAGAATGCTCGACGATATTCTCTCAGAACTTGTGCACTGGCTTTCAGCAATGGCAAGCGAGAGTATATCTGTCTCTCTGTACCAAGACCATCGTCTTCAGAAGATTGGTCCGTTGAGCCACTAAGATCAAGAGGATGGTGCTTACAAGAAGCAGTTCTGTCACCTCGTGTCCTTCATTGGTCTAAACATGCCCTTATATGGCAATGCAACGGTACAACGAAGAGTCTTGCATATGGAAGTGACTTGGACGCCGCTCAAGACATCAGAACCAGTCAATCGCATATAAGCCTTGCCCAAGAACCTTATAGTGCAATGGGCGACGCATGGGCAGAGCTTATATCCAGGTACTCGAAGATGAATTTCACCTTCGAGACTGATCGACTTATCGCAATTCAAGGCTTGGCTAACCGACTTTTCGACCTTCATGGCGGCGAGTACTTTGCCGGAGTGTTTCGTTCACACCTCGCTGATGGGTTGCTATGGAAGAACTCGTATGACAAAGCTCATAACGCACTCAATGGAGTACCTACCTGGTCTTGGGCCACAAGATGCCTTAATATTTGGTTCCTCCCAGTCTCATGTTCTTTCATACGCTTTACAAAACCAAATACCTTCCCAGACAACCGCAACCCCATAAATCTCGACACTCCCGAAAAACGTGCTCTCCGATTTGAAGCTCCACTGATCAGCATAAACTTAGGAAGACCGTTTACGGAAACCGATATCGTTTCAACAGTGCAAAGGCCTGTGTTTGCATGCCATGTCAGCTTCACGGGAGACAGTGAAGACGAATACGACGTCAGTTTTGAATACGATGCCGAAAGCCTGATGCCTGAAAGATTTGAAATACTAGAGGTGCTTTTTCTAGGACTTCATGTGCTTCACAAATGGTTTGGATATGTTGGTCCGAGTGAGTTTGAAGAGTCAACCGTTGTTGATCCTGAAACCATAGTATCGTGTGAACGGATTCTCTTGCGAAAGGCAGGTCAATACTACGAGCGTGTTGAAAGACTTGATTTCGACAACCCCAAGAATTATCAACGCCGTACAAGGTTGAATGAGCTTATGGAGGGTAACAGAACTAATGTTTGTCTTATATAGATATATTAACATAATGCTCGATTGGACATAAACACCTGATGATTTGATAGGATAGCTCGATGTGGTTCTTTTCTCAGGGCGGAACTTACCGTCCGCTTCAACAAAAAGAACAGAGCGGAATTCCTGACATCATAGTAATGGATCAATTTCTTTCCAGCCTCGGCTTTTCATTTCGTCAGAGGCTGTGCCAACTTACAGCCCCATATCGAGATACAGCTGAGACTCTACTCTAAACCCATTTGGGCCTCATGTTGCGATACCCTTGTAAAGCCAAGAACTACATCTCAACATCTGACCAATCAGACGGAGCGCAGCATGCTACCAAGTTCAGTAAGGTCAATATCGCCTCGACAAAGTCAGAGTTTCGGCTCAAGTCTGGACTTGTCATTGGTTGTTTGCTGGTATTTCGGTATCTGAGCCGCTGAGAACAGGCAAAGTTTGGAAATTTAATGCTTGCTGATCTTGACAGCAGAATTAAGCTTGTCCACTACGTCTTGACCTCTTGACATGGATGATGGCAATGGCATGGTCGAAGATGGGGTGGTTGTTGTATAAATAGCTCTCACTCTCCTTGACTCTCGATTCTATGAGAATATCATCGGTCATTATCATGGTTTCGTGCAAATTGTTTACAGTTGCTCTCTGTGCGGGAGCAACACTCGCTCTTCCACAATCTAAAACCTCCAGTAACCCAACCGCTACCATAGACAACGGCCTCATAATCGGAACTTCAACCTCCATTCCTGACTCCAATATCAAGGTTAATCAGTTTCTCGGCATCCCCTTCGCCGAAAAACCTATCCGCTTCAGTCCGCCAAAGCCAACCAAACCATGGGACACTCCCTACAATGCCACCGTCTACAAACCCGCTTGCTATATGAAGTTCAACTATCCCGAAGAACGACGGAATCAAACGATTGAGATATTCGCTACTCCTGGGCCACCAGCAGGGACCAGTGAAGACTGCCTGAACTTGAATATTTATGCTCCTGCAGGTGCAAAAGCTGGTTCAAAACCTGTTGCGTTCTGGATTCATGGGGGTAGTTTCAGTCATGGATCTGGATCTTTGCCTTATTATGAAGGGTCCAAGATGGCGGGCTATGAAGACCTGGTTGTCGTTACTGTTAATTACAGGACCAATATCTTTGGATTTCCTGAAACCTTCGATTTGCCTAAGGGACAGTGGAATCTTGGGTGAGTAAGATCGAACATTATAACTGTACTTTTGTACTGATGTATCACAGCTTCCTTGACCAACGACTAGCCCTGTCTTGGATCCAAGACAACATTGCCGCCTTTGGAGGAGACCCCAAGAAAGTCACCATCTTTGGTGAAAGTGCCGGCGCCGGAAGTGTTGATGGTCTTCTCACAGCTCCACCAGATCCTCTCCCTTTCCGTGCAGCTATCCTGCAGTCTGGTTCTGCCTCAACAAACGTCACAACAACCGGATCTTGGAAGAATGCAACCAAGCTTGCTGGTTGTGATAAAGGCGACTTTGATCAAGTCCTTGAATGCATGCGCGAGATCCCAGCTGTTAAGCTCAAAGATATCATTGAAAGAGGCATGCTCGATTTTGCACCTCTTAGCGATGACGGGATTACACTGTCAAACTATCCCCGCGACATCCGCCTCAAGTCGAAGAAAAGCCCAAAGCTCATGGCCCGAGTTCCTGTTATGTTGGGCACAACAGCAGATGAGGCAAGAATTCCTCAGTTCATGAATATCACCGTAACAGATGTTCTGAAAACCTTGGCCCCTGGGATAAGTGACTTTCAAGTCTCGCTACTCAAGTTCCTCTACCCCATCGGATCTCCCGGAATCAACAACGAATTCGATCAGGTCACTAGAATGGCCACTGAAATCGGCATGAATTGTCCCATTCGCTACGTGGCTGAAGACTTCGCCGAGGCAGATATCAAGACCTGGAGATATATTTACAACGCGAGCTTTGCTAATACTGAGATCTTCGAGGGCAGCGGAGCATACCATTCCGCGGAGATTCCAACTCTCTTTGGGACGTTTCCTCAGAAAGGTGCTACTGAGTTTCAGGAGAAGCTGACCAGGGAGATGCAGAAGGCTTGGGGAAAGTTCATCAGAGATCCCGATAACGGCCCTGGGTGGGAACAAATTCCTAAGATCGGTATCTTTGGAGGGGGTGTGAGACCTGACATGGCCAAAGAACCAGTTAAGGCATTGGATGTTGGGAAGGCGAACATCATTGAGCCAAGATGCTTAATATTCAAGAGCATATGGGAGAAGAGTCAGACAAAGGATTAATGAGATTATTCGTAGGTTACATTCGTCGAGATCGAGAGGTCGCTGAACTTCATTGAAACAGCCCCACCAACTTTGCGTGTTTATTTGTATGTATATCATAGTGTCCAATTATTTCATATCTGCCAGTTGTATATAGATAAACTAGACAATATCGCGTTTGCTCGCGGCATCTCATGCATGACTAGTGCCTGGTGGTTATATAAGGTCCTCGTCTTGATCATTTATTGCCATTTTTGACTCGACACAGCATCATTGAGTCCCAGCTCTATATAAGCAGTGACGAGAGCTACTATGCAACTCTGTCCTGGATCTTCACTCATGCTGACAACATTAATGGGAAAGTGAGATTTCACATGACTTTCGGTCATAGCCTTTGCCGATTCTTTTTCCTGTACCACATCTGCAAGACCTTGAGAAAGGCGTGGGTCTCCTTGTTTGAGCATGTCCTTCAGCAAGTGGAATGTAGTCAACCTACGCATGCTGCAGCGAGGACCGCATTGATGAGATACGATGAACAAAAGTACTCGCGACCAGCGACCAGATCGTCTAAGAAGTGGTTCTTGTGGGAAGTCGGATACTCGTGCAAGAAGTGCATCTTTAGAAGCTCCCGTAGCAAGTTCTCGCTTGCTGGGACTGACGTCCATTGCGAGGGCCTCAGTGTATCGATGCGCGGCTCAATCGATTTAGCAGCATGGTACGGTACCTTGTATTGGGCTTCGTGGCCGAATGTTCCCGCATTCAATCCACCATTCGAATTACCCGCCGCCTGATGACTTTACTGCTCTGGTTCTCTGTGGGAGAGTATTCGCATAGAAGGCCGCGCTTGACACAGACGGCGCGTCGTGGCTCTTGGCCATCGCACAGTTGGTGAACCAGCCCGATTGATTCACCCGCTCAAGATTCCGATGTGCTTACTCTCACTTTACGCTTCTTGCAGGCAACACAAGCGGTGTCGAAGTTCTTCCTCTTGGGGCTCAAGGGTGTTTGAGAGTTGCTCGCGCTTGCATTTCCGCCTTGGCCAGATCCTCGGGCGGGAATAGCAGGGAGTTAAGGGCGTAACTGGTACATAGCACGAGGCTTGAGGGTCAAGGATCGATAGGCCAGTATTTGGGAGGTCAGTTATTAGGTACAGTACCATAGTCGAAGGTACTGATTGAGCTGGCTTTTCTCTCCTCCAGCAACATTATCGGCCCGGCGGATGTGCAGGTGCTTGGTTAGGTAGGCACAGGCCCCTGTGTCTCACTTCTATGACATCAATTGGTGCAGGTACGAAAAGACATTGAACAAGCGGCAGTGACAGTGAAGTTCATAGCCTAGATATAGGCTTCTAGAATAGAAGAAGGGCTCCTACCTTAGTGTTGGACTAGTAAAGATATTTTGAGTTGTTCGACTCTCAACCGGGCGTCAGCTTTACATACCAAGTACCAGGAAGCTCTAGTATACTACCATGCGTTTATGGAAAGCCTCGCTTGGACCCAGTAATTGATTCCTCAAGATCTGTTTATATCCTTGTGTCTCAAGTACCCGTCGCCGGATCGAGAACACAAGAACTGCGGCCCGTCAGTCTCACCTCCGCATCCGGAACCACGCACATCACGACCTCATGTACGAGGTCTGCCATGCTTCATTTGGCGAAAGATAAGCGAAGAGGTAGTGTTTCTATAGTTACCGAGATCTAGCCAAGTAATGACATAAGAATTGCATTTGCGTGGAAGTATAAGAAGCAGGAGTCTCCATCAAAGTGATCTCTGGGTCTAAACTTTCTAGAAGCTGCAGTTACGACCTTTCAGACAGTCAATCTATCGCTTGAATTGATTTTGGAAAATTCTCTAAGAAATCAGTAAGGAACGCTTAAAGCGCTATCATTGCCTACCTATTTATATTGCTGATGTTAGCCTGAGACAGAGCATCACCTGCCAACCGCACTGCTCACAATGTTCACCAAGACGGTCATTATCTTACTAGCATCTTCATCGCAGGGACGAGAAATTTTGAAGAGACGTCACGATGAACCAACACCCATCATAGATAGATTCCCATGGTCGTCCTTCCTCAACAAAACAGGCGTGGATCCGCTTCAGTATCTCAAACCTCCATCCGGCGACACATCCGAGACACTCGTCTGCACCACGGCAAGATCTCCAATCTCAGACACTCGACGTCACTAACCATAATCAGGAGCCCGGTCCCGATCGACTCGCTTGCCCAGTCGCCATAGCCGCATGGTCGAACTTCACCGATGCGGAACATCACATAAGCATCCCAGCTGGCCAATGCCTATCCGCGACAGAAGGAACATGCCGAACCGTTGCGTGTGCGCGGGGAGGGGATGTCACCGTTGCAAGTGATGGAATAACGGGACGAATGTGGAATCCTGTGTCGACAAAGTGTGTGTTTGGTGGCGTTGGGGGAATATGGCAGAATGATGGGTCAACTCTAGTCATTGAGATGGGTTACGCGGGTCAAGAGTAAATCAAGATGTATTCGTACTTTACAAAAGAGTCTAGCTGGTATCCGCATCCAATATCCTTTACAAATCCAATATGCCTTTCATAACCTTGCGCCAAAAGAGGTATCTCCAAGTAATCCCATCCAAAGGTCAAATCGCTTTCGTAATCATTTTGGTTATCCTTTTACGCCGCAGCAGCGCTGACAGCTCCGGTCATAGAAGGTGGTGCTCCGGGCAACTCCTCACTAGGGTCAAGTTCGCTCTTCATCTCCTCCTCGCCCTCCTCGACCTTCTTCTCAGTCGTCTTTTTGCCGCCAGCGTCTCCAAGACCAATGATGTCGATCCATCGCCAGAACTCGACAGGGTTGTTGCCGCTCTTGTCAAAGATGGCTTGGTCGCTGTTGATGCCGTCTTTGCAGGGATCGCCGTTGGCTTCGTTGAACTTGTCGAGCTTATCGAACGAAGTACCGTCAACGAGGTCTCCTGCGAATGTGCGACCAACAGGTACGCTGTTCTCGCGAAGCATCTGGAGCTGAGCGCGGAGGTTGAGACGGAGCGCTCGCTCAGGCTGCTCAGCCTTGAAGATCTTCTGCGTCAACCACGGAAACAGGATTCCGAAGTCGGACTGGTTGAGATGCGCAGAGTTGACGACATAGAAGAAGTTTGGCTCTGACATCTTGTAACCACTAGGCCGCTCGAATAGTTGAGGTGTAACGACCTTGACGGTAGGATCGGGGCTCAAAACACGAGCCTTCATGTGAAGATGGTCAGTCCACTTGAAAAAATGCTCCGATTCTACTGCAAGAATGGCTTTTCCACCTGGAGCGCTGGCCTTGTCGGCATATGCAGGCAGTGGTAGGTTAAATAGAGGCGCCGAGTTGGGAGCCATCAAGGGCATGCACCACATGTCGAGCAGCATGACGAGGGTCTTCTCAGTGACCTGCTTTCTAATATCACTGCCCTCAGCAGGGACAAAGATGGGCTTTTCCATAGCAGCCACCTCTGGAACATCAGCGTAATATGTGCTCTTGAGGAATTGTGTCATAGTAGCAGCACCGAAGCTGTGGCCAGCGAAGATAATGCTTCCAGGCTCGTGGATATTGCATCGACCGATGAATTGATCGAGGCTTGGGGTCGAACGGTTCAAGTTGGTCAATCGTGTGCCATTGTCGACGGCGAGCATGGCTTGATGGAGCATACCGAGCTCCCAGCATCGAATTCGGAGTTGGGCTTCGCGGGCTTGGTAGACTTCGGGGCTAACATCGTGGGAAATCTTCTCGTAGGGAACGTGGATGCGACCGTTGGAGGTAATTGTTCCGTTTTGCTTCTCGGGAACTCGAATGAAGCTTGCGACAGCGCTGCCATCGCGATGCTCAGGGCAGATGACGACAATACCATGAGAGGCAAGGGAGCCGGCGATGTAAGAGTAGGAGTTTCGGCATCCTCCCAGACCGTGGGAAAAGATCATGGTCGGCCATCGCTTGTTCTCGGTCGATGATTCGAGAAGTTTCGCATTCTTGTGGGCTGGGATTGTAGTATAGTGAAGATGTCGGGGCAAGAATCTTCAGATTGTCAGCACAAATCATGGAAATGATTCAAAGTGGGCGCACTCACGAAAGTAATTCTGCCAACATGGGTCCAATACCAAGGAACTTTGTGTATGCAACCAGATGTTGTCGCTGAGGATTGGGCAACCAGCTGATGTGCTTCTCGTGCGATTCGGGAGCAGCTGGGTAGAACATGCGATACTGGACGGTGTGGATCTTATCGACGCCCTCGGGGGTAACGCTGGGCACTTCAAGTTCAGACATAGGAATCTCGACATCGACGGTGCCGACCTTGTAGGGCCCTGTGTATTCAGGGAATGCGGGAATCGGGCTTAGGCGTGAGAGGTAGGACATTTTGGAGGCGTTCATGATGATGGTTGATGCGACGGCGCGCAGAAATGAAGTGTCGCGTGTTGTGTATCAATCAAGAATGAGGAGAATGAAGAAGTAATAATCGTTAAGTAAATTCAATAACGATATAAAGTTTGTGCTTGGAAAGAGAAAAGACAGCGAAAGTCCGTCGGCGATTGGATTGCTCGTACAACGCAAATAAATCTAATTGTGGCTGTACCTGTATCGCTTTGGTGACGTTTACACGGACGGGACGCTATTACAAGGGTACAGCACTTCTATCACATGCAAGAAAATGACCAAACTATTCGCTGAAAGAGCCAGCAATTTCGACAATGGAAAAAAAGGGGGAAAGCAAACAACATAAATAATTAAAAAGGAGTAAAAAGAGGTTTCACAACATCATCGTCAGCATCATAAAACAAGGGGCAAGTCACGCGACAAAAAACCTGCAAAGGCCTGGAAGTATTGATCTATTCCCATTTAGTGACCGAATTGGCTGCAAGTGTCTTGTGCACAGTCTAGGCGAGGAAAGAAAACTCAAGACCTTAACCCCTAAGTGATAAAAATATTTAGGTAAATTCAGCTTAAGCTTAGGGGACTTTTTACTAAGTTTATTTTGACACCTCATATTAAGGTTCGGTGGTATCTTGCCCCCCGAGAACTGCTGCCAAGATCTTCTAGATTTTCTTGGTACTAAAAAAAAGAGAGACCAGTGAAGGATCGACGTCATGGTAAGATGTCATAGCCACGTAGACGCCACGATCCCCCCCAGGCCGAGGCAGAAAAAGTCCGGAGATTCCGTGTTTCTTGGCATCTCTGTTGGAGAATTTTCGTGGGTTTTCTTGCAGCCATTAACGGGGATGATCGTCAGGTCCATCGGTCTCTCGGCCGAGTTTACACGTCCGTGATGGCTTCGATGGTATCATTTGCAAACTCAATATGCAGATTTACCTCTAGAGCTTTCCCTCAGGCCATAGACGTCGTAACATCGTTAAACTCTCTCTGTTCTTCCAGTGATAACATGCAATCCCTTTCGTATCATCTCCTTCGATCCTCTTCTCGAATGTCCTCCATGATGTCCAATTTGTCGTTCTCCTCTGCACGGTCTGCAGTCCTTACAGAAACCATGCCCACACTCAAAGTAATCCCATCGCCATGGCTTGACATCCTGCTTGCAAACATGGCCCTCATTAGGTCCCTTTCCGCACCTGCAGCAAACCCATCCTCTCATCATGCATTCTTTATATGCACATCCGGCCTTTCCGCAGGGCCGTAGCGATCGAATAACGGTAAAGTCAACACTCCCGCATGAGCATTCTGAGCTGTTGGCGATTTCTTTTCTCGTCGTGCAGTCGACATATCGGGCTTTTTCTTCGTGCCCGCAGGCATAATGTATCCATTCGCAGGTGCACATTGTGTATCATTTCGCAGTTGGAATTGAAGATGCAAGGAACCCATCCACCAGCGCGAGACAGAAAAGCAACCCAGTCAGTGTTTGTAGCCCGCGCAAATCTCCATTCAGTGACACAAAGATCTACGCGAATTCCTTGGATTTCGGCCGCGTCATTGTCAGTTTCTCGATCTTTGCATCACGCTCCATGTAAGTCTCCACAAACGTTCCGAACGACCACTTAAACTCCTCCTCCTCTTTTACCCTGAATCCGAGCTTCTCGTACACCAGCTTTCCCTTAGGTGTAGCCTCAAGGAAGCATGAGAGACCATCTGTGTCTGCACGCTCGATGCCCCAGCGGAGAAGTAGAGTGCCCGCGCCTTTGCCTTGCCAGGTCTCGTGAGTGCAGATGAGTTCAAGGTAATAATGAGGCTTATCGCCCATCAACTTGCGATGGCCTCTTGTCATAGCGCCAAAGAACTCGATGGCGAGATCACCATTTGCTGGCCATGCTTCGGCTGGTGGAGGATCTTGAATTGGGGCACCGGGGAGGGCCCATTTCGCTAGCGAGACTATCTTTTCGTCTTTTGAGTCTGGGGAGGATTTGTGCGTAACAACGAGTAATTCACACAAAGGATCTGCAATATCGTCCGTGAAGGCCTTCTGAAAGAAGCGATTCGAGGCATCGATGTCCGACGTGAAGACACGGCTTCCGATAAAGGTGTCATCAAAGGCTGAGTAGTAGACCTGGCACATCTCAGGGATGTCCTCTGGGACAGCAGGGCGCAGCTGAAGAGACATCTTCGCGATAGTGAGTGATGCAGTGAGTGGGAGGGAGCCCTGAAGATGATTCAGTCACAAAGTGGTGACACAATCTATAAATATTGTGACACTGCTGAGCCGTCCTCTAGCATTGAATCGCTATGGGACATCCCCACAAGCGAATCCCAAGCGGAAGGTCTAGCGAGGTACCCTTGTCCATCTTGACGGGAGAGCTTGAAGAGCAAGTGTGCAATGTGAAGTGAAAGTGGCCATGTTGGGGTCTATGAAGATTCTTGAATCTGGTGAAGATCATAAAACGATGCCACAAAATGCAACTATTGATGTTGGAAAGCCTCGTTGACGTGGTCGGTATATCACACCTAACCCGTCTTATGCCGATTTACGCCGTCCCCCGCGCCCTTCACATCAAAAGCAACACTAAAGTATTGACATGCAGGTATGACTCCTCGGGCTGTCTTGGCGTATAAAGATCGTGAGAAATATTGCAACTGAAACATAAACAAAGAACTACTAACATCATTTACACCGCCAATATTGATCGGTCATGTCCAACGACCTCGCCAAACAGCTCAAGGCTCTCCACAAGCCTTCATCACCAGTTGTCTTCCCGAATATCTGGGACGTCGCTTCGTTCCAAACCGTTACATCCCTCAACAATGGGACTTCCAGGCCAGTCAAGGCTCTAGCGACGGCGTCTTGGGCCGTTGCAGCAAAATACGGTATTCAAGATGAGGAGCTCACCCTAGAGCAGAACATGGAAGCGATTAGCAAGGTTGCACCGCTCGCCAAAGCGGCTGGCATTCCGCTGTCTGCCGATTTACAAGACGGATATGGGTCTCAGATTGAGTCTACTATCAAGCGAGCCGTTGAGCTTGGTGTTGTCGGCGCCAACATCGAGGATGTGAGTTCTGAAACATTCGAATTCTACCCTATAGACGAACAAGTCCAACGTCTCAAGGCAGCTCTCAAAGCTGCCTCTGACGCAGGATGTCCCGATTTTGTCATTAATGCACGATGCGACACCTTCCACGTCGACACAGGCCTCTCAGAAGATGGAGCGATGGAAGAAGCTATCAAACGCGGAAAGGCGTACCTTGAAGCTGGTGCTACAACAGTGTTTTACTGGGGTGGATCAGGACGGGGACTACGAGATGCATGGGTTGAGACCTTGGTGAAAGAGCTTGGTGGACGGGTTGCGGTCAAGCTTGCGCATAGAACCAAGGATGCGTTGTCAACTAAGGCTTTGGGTGAGATTGGTGTTGCGAGGATTAGTGTCGGGCCAAGTCTGTTTCTCTTGGCGCAGGCTGCTATCAAAGAAGCTGCTGCGAGTATCCTCGATGGCGGAAATTTGTAATTACTCATTCACGGTAGTACAGAAAAGGCTTTTTTGATGATATCTCTGACTATTCGTTGGTGTAGCTTTTCTGCCTGTGATGATGTGAGGTTCACGTCGCTCAGCATTCGTGTCTCTGCAGATCCTGAATCATCCTCAAACAAACAAATCTGATGACTCTTTGGGCCATCCAATCCCAGGCTCGGTCTCCTACAGATGGAACTTTGGTTCGACGAAAACTAGCTATACCAGTAACAATTGGTTTTCCAGTTTTGGGGCGGTGTTGGATGCCTACAGGCAGCCTAAGCCTTATGGGTCGGTGCCTGGATCTAGATCCATTGATGGGCTGTGATGCGATCAGCACGGTTAGCAATTGCTGCAAATGGTCGCCGATGAAATCATCCAGCCTATCAGAGGATTGTGAGGGGATGATACCCGGTATTCACTATTGATTTTCGCTGGCGTAGCTATTCACAGCTCGACTTGGCATTCCTTTTTGCGGGTCTGGGCAATGCCGTGTGAGTAATATGCCGTCGTGCCTACAGATGGATGCCTTACCTGAGGCTGAATCGGTTTTGTATAAAGAGGAACATATAAGCTGAAGTAGAAGATACCATCCAAGTTTCTTCAGACTTCTTCATTTTAATTCTTCAATCTCCATTGCAACCGTCATTCCTCCCTCACTCATACCCTTTCCCCCTCACATAAGATCCCATCAACACCAATACATACATCATGACTACCGACACTATGGACTCGACCAAGAGCAGCGGTGACGAGTCCACCGTCATCTTGACACCTGCAGATACGGAACCCAAGGAGGAGACTACACAAACCAAGTCAGAACAAAAGACAGAAGACGCCAAGACAGAAGACGCCAAGACAGAAGAAACACCAAAAGAGGACGAAGAGAAGAAGGAGAAGGTCATGGTCGGTCTCCTCACAGAAAGCAAAGATCTATATGCAAAGTATGATAAAAACGGAGACCGATCATGGACAGACAAGTACCCCGATGATCTCGAGGAAGCAGCAGAAAATGAGGAGACCCAAAAATACGCCGTCATCATCCGCAAGCGAAAGCCCAAGGAGGCTGACTCCAACAAGCCTCTCGACATTGACTCCCTCGTTATTCAATCTCCTTACCTCAAGCGTGTTCTCGGAAAGGTCTTTGAGGACTATCCCGGTATCGTCACTGATGTTTCACGCCTCAAGTTCCATGCTCCCTTTGAGTGCTTTGTTCATCGATGGGGTCAATTCACTGCTGCGAAGGATGATCCTAACTATGATCAACTCACCCGTGAGCATGTATCGCTATTGCATAAGATCATGAGAGATGAGTTGGGCGAGATTATTCAGCTTCGGGAGGATTATTTCAAGAACCGCGCTGTTGCCTTTGAGCATGTTTGGACTCTCTTCCCTCCTGGTTGCACAGTTTGGGGTTCTGTCAAGGGAAGACCCGTTGCTGTTCGCTTCGACTCTGGATACCTCGCAAAGACACAATGCGGTGGCCTTGCATACATGATGAACTGCAAGGGCATTGATTGGGATGGAAGAAGCATGGGATGGTGCGACATTACCATGCAGATCAACGACTTCCCCGGCACTGCTCCCTTTTCCAGCCTCCCATGCTATCCTCTAGAGTACCACCCCAATCATGATGCAGCACGTCAGATGCTTCTCGAGCGTGGACGCAAGTTTGAGAGCCTTGCGGGCTATCACTACAAGGCATACAGTGGCACTGCCATCTGGTGGGTCAATGCGACCAAGTCTCGTAAAGAGACTGTCAACTCACGCATTGTCATCGACGGAGCGAATTGGGAGAAGCAGAACCCCGATCATACCGTTTGGCTTAACTACCTGACCGGTGAAGGTCCTGTCGCCAACAGTGATCGGGATAGTGATGCTGGCAATGATGACAATGACGATTGTTTCAGTGACTGTTACAGCGACTCGGGCGCCAAGAAGCCTGACTTTGATGATGACCAGCGCGCTCCTCTCAGTGAAGAGCAGCTCATCATGACAGGTCCTATGGTCCGCGGTTATTCTCTCAAGAACAAGCGATGGATGGAGTTCTTCATCGATGATGTAACAGAGGTCAAGTTCAATGAGAAGGCCTTTGACTCGCTTGTTCTTCCTGCCGATCAAAAGGAACTGATTCTCGCCTTCGCCCAAAGCCAGGTCAAGTTCAAGAATGTCTTTGATGATATCATCTCTGGAAAGGGTAAGGGTATCATCATGCTCTTGTCTGGTGGTCCCGGTATCGGCAAGACGCTGACTGCTGAGTCGGTGGCTGAGGAGATGAAGGTTCCACTGTATATCATGAGCGCCGGTGATCTAGGTAGCGATGCCTATGACATTGAAGAGAATCTTCGACGCATTCTCGAAATGGTGGCCAACTGGAACGCTGTCCTCCTTCTCGACGAGTGCGATGTCTTCCTCGAGGCTCGCTCAGCACATGACATCGAACGCAATCGCATTGTTTCAATCTTCCTTCGCATGCTCGAATACTACGAAGGTATCCTCTTCCTCACCACCAATCGCGTCAAGGACATGGATCAGGCCTTCCAAAGCCGAATCCACATGTCGCTCGAGTATCCTCCCCTCGACAATAGCGCCCGAGAGTCTGTCTGGCGAGGTTTCTTGAGCCGCGCCATCAGTTTAGATGCAAAGATGGACGGGGACTCTGCGCATGAGATTAAAGAGGAAGAGATCAAGGCTCTGGCTGGCCTGGAGTTGAATGGTCGACAGATTAAGAACGTTCTCAAGACCGCGAATCTTCTGGCTTGTCACAAGGGAGAGAAGTTGGCGTTTACGCATTTGAGGACAGTTTTGAGGGTCGAGGGTCATTCATTGTAAGGTGTTAGGTATTAGATTTTCAGCGGGTATTATTGAAGAACTGTAAACAGATATAACTCTTATTGCGCCATTCAAGCAGCCGTTGCCTGTCCGTGAGCCACCCGCCGTGACTTTAGTGCAAGTGAAGATGACAAAGAACCTAAATTACCTTCAACAAAAAGACATCCCAGACCCTTCTAAACTCCAAAATATAGTGTTTCCTAG